>CARXXK010000001.1:179431444-179703641 GCA_949089665.1 Macrosiphum euphorbiae | reverse complement strand
TCATGTGTCTCTATTTACTGACAGAATACAGATATTCTAATTTGTAGGTTATAAGTTTATAACTTATATTAAACAATATCGTTATAATAAATTAAAATAATGCATTAATAAGTACATTATGCAGTATTAATTAATATTTTTAAAACATGTTGGCAATACCGTTAATATGGTCTAGGGCCATTAATAAATTATGTTGGCAACAATGTTCTTCCATGATATTATCAGGAATATTAGATTTTGGAAGAACTGTTCTGAGACCGCGTTCGAACGGTGCACCGTTCCCATCGTGTTGTAGTCAGTTGGTACCACTGTTGTCATCGTCGTGTCCAGGGGTCAGCTGTTATCAGTCCAGGCCATTGTCACCACTACCACCGGCAGATAAGACTTATTTTGTTATTGTTTACCTAGTATATATTTGTACATCGCCATTCCCCGTCAGTAGGTCATTGTACGGTATGATCATACCCCCCCGATTATAACACTATTGTTTTGACTATTTTCTACCTTGTAATAATACAGTTGTTCAGTGCCACCAGTGCACATCTTCAATTCGTGTTCGCTTATTTAATAGTATTGTAAGTTGTTAGGTTAGCTTACTCTTCTTACACACACAAGTCACTTCAGCTTGCAAATACACGCCGCAAGTGTCGTACGGCCAGCTAACGACCAAAGGTTCAATAGCTCCGTGACGGTGCGCAAACAGTTAATAAGTAAATTTGTAATTAAACGAAATATACCAATCAATACATATTGTTCAGATTTTATAAACTATATCATCATTACAATGTACGGTATTGATTCAATTAATTAATTAAATTATAAATATGAATTTTGAAATAATAATAAAAAATAATTAATGTTTTGTTATATTATTTGCGTTTTTTTTTTTTATTTCATTATCTATATTTAATTTACATAGTATTAATTTTTTTTTTACATATTCACTTTTATTCAATTTAAAAAAGCTAATGGTGTAAAAAAAGTATGTTATAGACAAACACATAAAATTCAACGAATATTTAAAATAAAAGACATGTACTATTTTTTAAAAAGATAGTGTGCGGCTGCGACTTTCCCTGATGGCACGTGAATGGCGCGGGATATTGCCGGCAACCTGAAACGCCGGATAGTTACAAGGTGGTGGATGAGTTTATTAGGAAAAAGGCTCGGATATTATAATTTTAGTAGCCTGTATTGAAACTAAAGATTATTATTAAATGTACAGATAACGGGACGGGGGGGTCCTTAAATATAAGACTATATTAACAAAATAAATTTTACAGACATTGATATTTTTATTAATGACTTAAGTAAACAATGAACATCACCGGATTTATCCCTGGATGGCCTGACGATGTCCGACGATGTAATTCATGAAGACGCAACGAGGGGGCGTCAACCGAAAAGACACAATGCCAATTACCACGACGACGGTGACGGCGACGGCGTAGACGAATTGTCGGTGCCAACGAGTGGCACACACGCGAATTGGTATTCTACAACGGCGACGGCCGTGGACGCCGGTGGCGGCAAATGACGCACACGCGACGCGGGTAAAGCTGCGATGGGCCGTGAACGTCGGTAACGGCGATGGCGCACACACGACGTGAATAAACGCGGCGACAAACCGTGAATGTCGGTGGCAACGATGGCACAAACGCGACGTTTTAATAAGACGGCAACACGATGTCGACGACGGCGAGGGCGCACATTACGACGACGTACCTACTTACAACACGGCAACGCGAAGACAACAACAGTAAAACTAATAAAGTAACGTCTCACATTTTTCACGAAGAAAAAAGGAACGAGAGCGAGCGAATGCACACACGACAACACCAAACGATATCTTATCATAGGACTGTTAAGAAGAGGCAACGCCGGGTGCACGGTAATCTTAGATCAACGTGCGAAACGACGTAAGCGCGACCGGTTCGTTGACATAAACATCGCGGGGCGGGATCACAAGTTCACCGCGACATCCGTCAAGCGCTAATATTACCGTACCCAACAGATAGTGTCCATACGCAATAGTATTAATACCGTCATGCATAATAATTCTTTTATCGTCGTATGCAGTGGCGCCGAACACGACTATCTAGTGGGGTAAATACCCCAGTGGTTTAATGGGTGGGTGGGTGGGTAGCTGACCTGTACATAATGGACAACTAAAATAAGGTATACCGTATACGCCTATACCTAGATTTTAGGTCGTCAATGTAGTATAATATTTATATTATTTATACAAGCTTTGTGTCACCACGCTGAAACAGATAAACATGATAAACCGTAGCTTAATCGGCAGTATTCGGATTCTCAGTATTGCCGATATCCATCCAAACGTTATCATACAGGCGTCAAGCGGGCGGCTGCTTGGGAAATTTTACCGTTGTGTGCTATTTATATCTACTTTTATTGTTATTAGTCGTCACTCGAACATTATTGAATAGATAGACGATTACCCATTATCAATTATTGACGTCTATCGGTCTATCAATATTATGAGCTTAGCGCTAGTCTTGATGTGAATGTGATGTATTTTTTATATTTTTGTACTACCACGTTATTGAGTAATATAAGTATATAATTATTAATATACAAGTGTATTAATTAGTTGTTATTTTTTAATAAAACAATTTATTTTTATTAATTATTAACTATTATGGATACGAGTATGTGTGTATGTGGAAAAAGAAAGGGGAATTTAAATACTACTAATTGGACGCGTCATATTAAAAGTTGTAAAAAAATTAAAATGACTGAAAAAACTGAAAAAATAAAAATTACCAAGTATTTTTCTAAACCATCATGTTCCAAAGGTAAGTGTTTACTAATATTAATAAATACAATTTAGTAATTATCTAGTTTTAACTTAGAATTACTTTTAAAAATACACATAGATATACTATTTTCAGTATTTTGAAATGATAATAAATATAAAGGTATCTAAAGCTTGAGAATAAGATATACTTATTAATTATTAGGTATATGTTTAGACTACTGACTAATCCAAACCTTTTACTAAATAAGTCTGATAGAGTATTAGAGAGATATCGGTTTTTTAACTGTTAACAAATTAATTTTAATGTCAAAAGAATATAATTATTTTATTATTGTAAGTAATATCAGTTCAAATAATTATGATTAGTGGTTATAAAGTACTTATTATTTATTATGCACCGTAACATGGGGTGACTGGACCAAATTTTGTATATCATTTGATTATTTCTGTATATAAAAAAAGTATTTGAGTTAGGACTTTGAAACTTTTATTGAATACTTTTGGGTATCTAAGAAACATATAGGCATATTCAAATTACTTTATTTTTTATTATTAAAAAATTTTACAATGTTTTTGTTTTGGTGCAGTTACCCAATTTGTTTGTATTTAAAAGATGAATACTCCTTATATTGCATAAAAAATACCAATTTATAACAAATTAAAAACTAATATCAACAAATTTTTAATTAGTTATAAATACAAATCTTAATAAACAATTAAACTTTAAAAAAAAAAAAAATTAACACTTCCAGCTTTAAAATTAATTCTAATACTCCCTGTATTGCATAATAAAATATCATTTTATAACAAACTTAAAATAAATATCAACAACTTGAAACTTCTACTAAATGTATTGCAAAACGCATCACATTTGACAATATTGAATTTTTTTTTATTTAAGATATTGGTGTTTCTATTGTTGATATTGAAAACCAAGCCGAGGATTTGGGACAAATGAATGTCCCAGATACTACACATATTATTCCTAGTTTTTTTCCTCCTGAGGAAAATATAGTAAACTGTGAATTGGCTTCATCGGCAGGTAATAATTTAGTATAATATAAATTATAGTTTTTTGATCTTAAATTTTTTTTTTTTAAGATATTGGTGTTTCTACTGTTTATATTGAAAACCAAGCCGAGGATTTGGGACAAATGAATGTCACAGATACTACACATATTATTCCTAGTTTTTTTCCTCCTGAGGAAAATATAGTAAACTGTGAATTGGCTTCATCGGCAGGTAATAATTTAGTATAATATAAATTATAGTTTTCTGATCTTAATTTTTTTTTTTTTTTTAAGATATTGGTGTTTCTACTGTTGATGTTGAAAATCAAGATGAGGATTTGGGACAAACTAATGTCACAGATACTATTCCTATTTTTTTTCTCCTGAGAAAAATATAGTAAACTGTGAATTGGCTTCATCGGCAGGTAATAATTGAGTAAAATGTAAATTTATTATAGTTTCCTGATCCAACTATAAATAATTAACTATTTTGATAATAGGAGTAATAGGACAAGTTGACTCAATGGTAGATAATGATCCTGTAAGATTTTCTAATACCATTACAAAATTAAGTTTTGAACAGAAGAAGTATATTTTATGTTTGGGTCCTTGTCAACCAACTACTCAGCAGATGCCACTCCGACAATTACCAAGAACAAACAAATACAGTTTCCGTGCTCAATGGTACACTAAAACTTTGCCTAATGGGTCAATGGGATTCCGTAAATGGTTATCGTATTCAATATCAGCTGATAAAATATTTTGCATTTATTGTATGTTGTTTGGTAAATCTCCTAAGAAGGCATGGACTATTGATGGTACTTCTCGTTGGAAAGATGGTAACCATTTATTAACTTCCCATGAAACTTCAACTATACACATAGCCGCCTCAATTGATGCTACTATACATGAACATTGTTCACCATTATTACCAGCGTTAGAAGAAAAAAAGAAAATGGAGGTTCAAACCAACAGAGTAGTTGTAAAACAACTAATAGATATTTCGCTATTTTTAGCTAAACATGGACTTGCATTTAGAGGTCATAAAGAAAAGTGGACGGATTCTATTCGTGGAAACTTTAAAGATATGGTTTATTTATTAGCTGAATATTCACCTGTATTATCGTCTTACATTACTTGTTTAAAAAAGAAGGGGAAATCTGTTACATCTTTAATATCCTGGCAACGACAAAACCAGTTAATCGATGCTATTTCAAATTCAATTTTCAATTCAATCACACAAAAAGTTGAAACTGCTTGTGTTTTCAGCATATCTATTGATACAACATTTGACATCTCAAGACAAGAACAAGTTTCTTTCATAGTGCGTTTTGTTGATGAAAGTAATGGTATGATATATGAACGTTTACTCGCAATGTGTTCTACTGCCTCTACTAAAAGTGAAACACTATTTAATATTTTCCTTAATGTTTTCAATAAAACCAATCTTAATTGGAAAAAAAACCTAATAGGTCAATCATATGACGGTGCCGCCAATATGAGGGGTGAGTACAATAGTTTACAGGCAAAAGTAAAAAGTGAAAATCCTCATGCAGTTTATATTTGGTGTTGGGCTCACCGTTTAAATTTGGTTGTTGAACAAGGTGTTGCAAGTTGCCTTGAAGCAGTTGATTTTTTTGGAATTTTAGGAAGAGTTTTTGACTTTGTATGTAGCAGTAAAAACCGTGTATTCCTTTTTGAACAAAATCAAAAAATCCGAAACCCTAATTTGCCGGTTCGTCGTTTGAAACGTGTAACTACTACTAGGTGGAGTAGCCATTCTACAGCTCTTAATACAGTTTTACTGACTTGGGCATCCTTAGTTGATACACTGGAAGATCTTTGGAAATCAGAAGCTTCATCAGATGCATCGTCATTTCTTTCATATTTTCAATCTGAAAGATTTCTTTATACATGTTTTTTATTTAAAAAAATATTTTCTGTACTAGATCCATTAAGCAAAACATTTCAAGCGATTGATATAGATCTTATCACTGCATCATCAATGATAACATCAAAAATAGGTCAATTATTAAATATTCGCAATGAATTTAATTCAATTGTCATCGAAGTGAAGCAATTTATTCAAAATCATCTGGATGAAAATTTTACTCCGTTACCACAAAAACGGTCAAGAAAAAGAAAAATAATGTCCGGGGAGAAAGCAACCGATGAACCAACATCTGACCCTCTGACTAATTTTAAATATCACACTTTTTACACGGTGCTTGATATCATATGCAGTCAGATTGATCAGAAATTTAACAATGACACTATATCTATTTTTAAAGATTTATCCCTTCTTACAAAAAAAAGAATTTTAGAAATAAAAATGGATACTAACAAAATACCTTGTGATGCATTTGAAGGCATAGCGTCGATATATTCAACATTTTTAAATGCAGAAGCATTAAATACAGAATATTTATGGCTTATTGATTGTTTTTCAAATTTAGAAAAAACAATAAATTTAACTAAATATCTTCATAAGGATGAGGATAATGAATCAACCAATTCTTCAGATTTTGAATCGCACATTTCCGAGTCTGATGAAGAATTAATTTCTCAATGTCCCATCGAAGAATGTACAAACAGCAGTTCCCTTATATATATTATGTTTAAATTATTTTGCAGCTCAAATATAAGGTTTACACTGCCTAATATTTATATGTTATTAAAAATCGCTGTGACGCTACCTGTGTCCAGTGCTTCTACTGAACGTAGTTTCTCGATCTTAAAATTATAAAAACAAGATTGCGGTCTACAATGGCTGAGTCGAGATTGGAGGGACTTATGCGCATTGCATGCGAACAGGATGTTCCAATTAATACAGACAATGTGATTAATAATTTTGCTAAAAACAGTAATAAACTGTTAAAAATATTAACTTAATTTATTTATATATATTTTATTTATAATCATTTTTGTATTACATATAATTTTTATTTTTACTATTTTGAGAAATACATAGGAATTTATTAAATATTTACTTAAAAATTACTGGAGCATACCAAAATACAATAACAACTTAGTACTTCATATTTAATATTATACATAGCAGCAGTTAGTTGTTTAATTTTTTTATTGTAGTTAAGTATTTGTCAGTTATCCTACCACCTACGACGTAGGTAAGATATTAATTTCTGAACTATGTTTTTTATATTTTTATGTACAGTATAGTATAAAAAAAAATGTTTCTTATACCTAAAATAAAATAAATTGTATAATTAAATTATTATGCCTGTACTGTCGAGCGTAGTGAGAAATTTTTTTTGGGTGGGTGGGTATAAAATAGGTTTTTGGTTTTACCCCAGATGTTTATAAATGGATCGGCGTCACTGGTCGTATGCACTAAGAGCAATTTTATTTACAGATTTAGAATAAACAAAATGGTTTATGACTGTATAAAGTTCATAGTTATATATTTCATAGTTATACATATTTTTTGATCGGATAAATTATAAGTATAAGCATTTAATATTTCTAAATAATCGTTGAATTTTATGTGTTTTATTACATACTTTTTTACACCCTTAGCTTTTTAACTTCTTCGCTATTTGTTTTATACGCGTAAAGTTTAGGACGTAAAGCAATGAATTCTAATAATATTTCAGATTTAATTTCATCTTTAAATTTAACTGGTTGATTTTTTCTAAGATCACTATAACAATAATAATTTTTAGGATAGTTTGATGTATCAAAGTAAGAAAGTAATTTATGTTTTATGTCATCGAAAAAGTTAAAAGTTCTAATTTCATAAATTAATTATAATGAATCAGTATCTGAATAGACAATATTAATTTTATTTCCATACATGTTTTTCATTATATCATAATGTAAATGATACATTATCGTTTTTGAAATATCTAATATTGCAAATCCAACATAAATAGGTTTATCATACTTATTTTTTTCTTTATTCATGTGAATTGCCATTAAGTTTTTCTAGTATATAGTTCTATCTTTAAATGTCGCTTTACACATTAAACGATGGGCTTTTTTCTCGTTAGAAACTAGTGTCATTAACATCGGTTTTCTTGCATTTTCCAAACACACTGTTAACCAATAACTTCCAAAATTGACGCTCAAACTCATTTCGTGACAACCCTCATATTCGTACATAACTCGATTTATAGTGCCATCCATTTCGATTGTGAAAAACGAAGAATCCTATGAACTTTTTTTACTTTTAATCCATTGGCAATGGCTTGTTTTAAGTTTCTATAATGAACTACATAATTTAATTTTGATTCTAATGTTGTTAATAATTTTTTTACTTTAGAATTTGGTGGACATTTATTTTCAGGTAAAGATGGAAAATCATTATGATTTTCATGTAATCGTTTGGGGTAAATAACATCTACTTCTAAAATATAACCATATTCAGCATCATCTTAAATTTGTGTTATATCTATCGATAAATCGTCAAACCATTCAAAATTGTAATAAGGTAAAGCGGATAGCATAGACTTTCCATATAGATTTACACAGTCCAGGTAAGCTAACCACGTTACAGGCTTATTCGAATCATAATTAATATTTTCGATATTAGGAATGTTTGCTTTTACGTGTCTTTTAACCGAATGACAAATTCCGCCGCGTAATCCATTCTCTAGAAATAATTGAAAATCGTATTGTTTAAGCCGTTCTAGTTGGACATTAGTATGTTTCAACATGCAATCAAATGCAAATCCTGGAGCGGTCATGTAATGTGAAGCATCTAATTTAAGTGTTTGCAAACAAAGATTTCTAAAATTTATTTTCAAAAACGTCAGCAAGTAAGCATACATCGACTGCTAAATATAAGTCACTATATTCCCCTAATGTTTTTAAATTAAATCTTTTCCAAATCTTATGAGCATGTGTATAATCTTCGTCACTAATTTCTTCGTCTTTTAACGAATTATAAAAGGTTTGTTTTGACGGTAAACATGTTTCATTTAATTTATTAGGATGATCAATATATTCATAAGGAAATACACCTTTACGTGTAACTAAATTTAAAGTCGACAAAGAAAAATTTTTAAAGGTTTCCCTATATCTAGTTTTGTCATGAGATAAATTATCATCTAATGAACTAAGAGCCTCTGACATAAAACGAAATGTATCAATAAATGTTATATTAAATTTATCTTGAATTGATTTACTAAACGATATATATTTTTCTGATGAATTAGGTATTACATTGTAATGGGATTACGCAATTCATGTAAACTTTCATAATAACAAGAACCATTTATATTAAAGGCGGCCTCGTCGACCGCACCCAAAAGTGGTCATAGCTAGAATAGACGCTTCAAACCACAACAACTTTCCAAGGGCGCCTACATGCCACGCGCCGCTCAATTCAAAGGGCGTCGCCTTCGTATATTCGTATATATAGAGGCCCGGGCCCCAATACACATTAGATGTACCAGAGCCGCCAAGACCGAGCGAGCAGCTTAAAGCACCAGCCATTACACACCACTTACATGGAGATTATCAACTACTACAACGAGTCAACTCACGACGCTGCAATTCACCACGACTATATTAATTATTATTGGTTTAAATAAATTGCAATTGATTTATATTTAAATTGACTACATTTTATTGTAAAAGTGCAACAGCTTTTGGATCCCTGAAGGGCCGTTCGTAACAATATGAGTCTGTGATAATGCTGTAGAAATAAGTATTAAATCAGTACGTTGATAGTTTGTGAATTCAAAATCAATAATTACTATTTTATTTTTCAGTTTTTGCCTGTAAATATAAAACATTTATTTACAACATTAGTATTATAATATAGTATATATTAAAAAAAAAAATGTAAAAAACCTAAACATAGTATTTATTTTTTATTTGTATTGGTTAAAATTTATTATATTACAATAATTTAGTTCAATTTATACTTGATTTTTATGAATGGTATCTACCAGTTACAGTAGTTAACCTATAATATATTATTAAAAATAAAATAATATTTTTTTTTACAATAATTTTTACAATTTTTAAGTTTATTTTTATTTAATTTTTTTATTTTTTCTGTTATACTAATTATATTTAAAATTAAACTTAACTAAATTATTAATATTTTTATTTTATTTGAAAATATTTAATATTCAATTTTATTTTACATAATATGAATTAATTTGATATTATTGTTGCCGCCGCAACATAAAAGCATTACGCAACATAGTACCTACTGCCTACTCAATTAAAAATAAGAATACCTATAGGACATCGGTCACCGGGGAACAGCTGGACACACACACACACACACACACACACACACTCACATATCACTATTTGTATTGTTTTATTATTATTATCGTTGAATGTGTCTTGTGAATTATATAATACGTAGATAAAGCCAAATAATATTTTAACACGGCCGCCGTGATTTTTTGTCTCGTGCTTGTGCTTTAGCTTGTGCTAAAAGTTATATATTATTGTTTTTTTTTTTGTATTATTGTGAGCCATAAGGGCAACTTCATATTATATTATTATTTTTGGTTTGAGTGTGCATCAACTGCCGTGCCAGCACAACCGTGCACAAATTATTTTTTATTATTGTGAGCCATAAAGGCAATACTTATATTATATACTATTATTTTGTCATTTCTGTGTATTATTGTCCTCACATTATAGGACAGGACCAGCTGGCCAGTTGCGCTCCACAAACTGTGAGTTTTTTTTCGTTTCATTATTTATATTACTATTTTTTATTATATATTATATTCAATTGTTGGGCCAGAAGGGCTATATATTGTTTTTTTATACGAGCTTCAGCTCAAATAGCTGCGTCAACATTTGTATTATTTCGGTTGGCCATAAGGGCCGGTCATTTATTGTTAACTTTACTACTATATATATTGTTGGACCAAAAGGGTCACATTATTCTTTATAGTTGCGTAAATATTTTCCTTATATTATTATTATTATTTCGGTTGGGCCAAAAGGGCTATTCAATATCATATTTTTATACCTACTGTGTTGCTGTGATTTTTTTATATTTGTATTATTATTATTATTGTGTATTATACAGCAACTCAGCTATCAGAAACCGTGTTACCATTTTTTATTACCTATTTGTTTAATTGTATACACACCTACACACATACACATATTTATACACAATTACACATAATTACACAACACGCACTACATAGCCGACAGTAATTGCTAGGCGATCCCGACCACTACTGTTCGAGCTATTACACCATTACACATCCAGCTTGTTCTCCATAATTCCAGGAATTAGGTGTTAGTGGTGTAAGGTGATTTATTGGTGTCCGGGCTCGCGTATTATTATTTTATGCTCCCGGCCCGCACAATTATATATTATGTTATTTTATATTTCATTAATCATAAACATTTAACTTACATGTTATCGTTCATATTATCCATCAGATTATTGTACAAATCTTCAATTTTCAATATTTTCAGTTTGTCGACGTCAATTAGGCGGTAGTAAAAAAATGAATTGTTACATACACAAATTATTTGAGAATTAGTTATATAACTAATAGTTTACTAATGATATTTACCTGTAAATAAAAAACATATATTAACAATCATAGTATTGTAGTAAGCCAGCTACTACGGAGTAATACCAATTTCATAAGTACATAGTTATTATTATAATATACGATTAATCGGGATTCTTAATTAAGCGTAGTAACATTTGACAGTAACAATAAAACCAAATTCCACAGGGGCATAGTTATGATACTATACGGTAGACCGGCATAACCGGGAGATTAGGGAACATAAAGGACACCAGGGTTTAAAAAATAAGCGGATGAAATATTTTACAGAAAAAACTGAATACGACGAAATCAAAATATAAAAGAGTAAAAAAGATTATTATATAATAATCATAATGTAGAAGTACATGCAGTCGTAAATGCGTAGGCCGGATAAATGTCCACAACAAATCACATCCGTGAGAACCGAGATATCGTATATGTAGGCAAGGGGTACGGGGGACCTCATATATAAGGGAGCCCGAATCGGCCTGTTTTCAGACGTGTACTAGCACCCGTTAGTGCAAGCACCTTCACGTCACTTTGTACAATATTATTTGGACTTAGAAATATTATCGAACGTTATAATAAAATTCACAATATACAACAACTGTCTTATTATTCATTCATCAACCACGACTTCAACATCAGATAAAGTGTCTGCGACCTACAACTATAACATCTTGGTAGCCACTTATCTACTGTCAGCACTACGATAGTAGGTACCAAGCACCAAGATCGTTACAGTATTACAAATATATTATAAACACAACATAAAGTTCTGAATTATTATTTTTTAAACTTTATTTGAATTTTAGATTATTGGTTATACTTTATAAATTTTACATAACACAATTTAATTTAATATTTAATATTTCATTAAACTGAAATTTGGAAATTAAGTGTTAGACATATTTATTTTTATTTGATTAAAACTTACATGTAATAGTAGGTATTAATCTACTTGTTTGCCGAACAAATCTTGAATGGTACGTTCACGTTGAATATATCGTGTTGAAGATGAATTGGTACATACACAAATGTTTAAAAATTTGTTAAATAACTGTAAACATAGACCTAACAAACTCTAGAGTCCAATGAAAAATGAATCTGTATTTATATATACTATCATATTTATTGAAATTATACAGAACATCATTGAACCACATCAGCACTAATTAATAAATTACTAATATTAGATGGTCTGATGATGCAGTTATTATACTTAGGTATTGATGTTTTTTTGTATACATAGAATAGGAATTAATATTATGTAGATAAAAAGTTTACAATTATAAATAAATCTTTACTAATTATTGAATAAAGTAGGTAATCTGATAAAATGATGACAAAAGTGTTAACAATTATTGTAGCAAGCCTAAAAACAAAAATTGCTGCATTGCATTTATTTTATTTATATCTAGCAGTTTACCTGAAAATAAAATAATCATGTGATATTACATCACATTATAATATTAGACTGATTATAAACTGCAAACGGGCATTTTTTTTAAATCAAAAGTTATTTAAAGTTAACATATTTAATCTGCCAAACAACCTCTATGTTCAATTGAATGTGGAAAGCCTAAAACAAAATGAGTACACTGCATTTATTTTATTTATACCTAATTATCCGACAATAATACATAAACCGATAATCACCTTACACACTCACACAGTCTTATTAGATTGTATATAAACAACAGTCAGCAGACATTGATTATAGTCAGTGTTAAATCTTGAAATTAACTATTGGACTTGATACATCGTTGCTTCACACTGTTACAAGACTACATAACAAGTAATATACTTTGATCTGGTATTAGTTTTAAAACTAGTATATTAAAAATTTTAACTTACAAATTTTTATTTAAGGTAAAATACAATGTCTTCATATACCAATGTTACTGGAGAAAGCTCGTCAAACGAAGATGTAAGTATTCCCATTTGATTGTGTTTGTGTGTGTGTACATATATATATATATATATATATATTATATATGTGGGATTATAGTAATGGAATAATGTAAATAAATAGATTTAACGGGCAGAACACTCAATTTAATATAACATAACAACGAGGACTGAATAAGTACAATATAACACAACAACGAGGACCGAACAAGTACAATACAACACAACAACGACACCATCACTCGTCGACCGTCACAACATCACTGTTGATAGATAGGTCAACCCCTCGGCTTGGTCCGGCCTGGCTGTCATCAGTGTTACCATCCCACACTCTCCCGCCTTGAACAGTGTCCGCCTCGGAGGCTGTATCTTCTCCGCTTTTCTTGTGTTCCCACTTTGAGTACCTTATAAAGCTCATTACCTTCACGTCCTACAATCTGATAAGGTCCTAAGAACTTCTTGCACAGCTTTGATGTGGGTAGGAATTGAGTCCTTTTGATGGCGACCAGATCCCCAAGGCGATAGCTTGTGGCTTCCTTCCTGGATTTGTTAAACATGCTCTGCTGTTGAATCTGCGCCTTTTGTATCTGCTTCTTTGCATACTTCCGGTTTTCCTCTTGACCTTCCTCGTGACACCTGACATACTCAAGCTCCACTGCTTCTTTGATTGACTGGTACTCTGGGTGATTCATTTCTACCCCAAAAACCAATTTGAACGGAGTCATGCCTATGGAGCGCTGATATGACCCATTTAATGCCATCTGAACTTTCGGTACCTGACGGTAACACTGATTAGTCTTATTGAGACTTTGTCAGTACATTTATAATGATGGTATTCAGTCTCTCAACTTGACCATTGGCCCTTGGTACGCCTGTTGTTATGAGAATATGGCGAATCCCTCGTCCTGAGCAATAGTCACCAAAGTCTTTAGTAGTGAATGCAGCTCCTCTATATAAAGGTATCCTCCATCACTGTCAATTTCTCAATGACCTCTTGAGCCGTTACACTTTTGGTAGGGAATAACCAGCAAAACTTGGTAAACCCATCGATTACAGCCAGAATGTGTCTGTATCCCTTCGGTGTTGGTGTCAGTGGGCCAAGAAAGTCTATATGCCACATAGCTAACGGTGTGTCACCTTTATCTATACTGTGCAGGAAACTCCTTCTTGCCTTGCTTACGGTTAAACAAAATACAAGTGACACTGTTATTCACTATCTTACCAATTTTACTCTTCAGGTCGCTAATGGAGTAATCACGTTGAATCAGGGTTTCAGTCTTTATTATACCAAAGTGACCAATGTTGTGTGCGTCCCTTATGACCTCATTCTACATCCTGCCTGGGACCAACAGTAAATTTTGGCCGTTCCGAATCTCATATACTAGCCCACCAACTTTGGTGAAAGTTTGATCATCTATAGTGAGTGGCTGTATATGGGGATCATCTTGCTGAGCAATCTTCAGTCGCGCTAAGAATTCACTGTGTAGTACCATGCACATAGGATACCGACTCAGAGAATCAACATGAGGCATCCGCGACCCGGCCCTATGTTCAATTATATAGTCATATTCGGTGATCAGTAACGCCCATCTGGCTACTCTAGTAGCTAGTTCCCTCTTCTCTAAAGTTTTGGTAAAGGCGACACAATCAGTCACTATTTTGAATTTTAATCCCAGCAAGTAAACGCGAAACTTCTTTAATGCCTCTACTATCGCTAATACTTCAAGTTCATAACTATGGAATTTCTGTTGGGCCTCAGACGTTTTCTTGCTCATATAACAGATGGGGTGTAATCGATTATCATCACCAGGGCTAGTGAGTTCATGCTCTAAAAAATGCCCAAATAAGTATGCACTTATGCACTAAAAGCTGGAAAAATATGCATTGAAATATGCCTTTAAAAGTTCAAAAATATGCATTTATATGCACTAAAAATCTAAAAATATGTAGATTAAAAAATAAAAATACTATAAGTAAATTTTGGAATAACAAAAAATGTCCGTTCATATTATTAAAAGTTTATTAAAAGTTATATTTTATTATATTGCTGTCGGTGAAGTGATGTTTTGTGTTTCTCAGTATTAATATGTTGCACAACACTAAAGCGTTTTACACTCGCGACTTTTACTTCGCAAACCTTACAAAATAATATTTTACTGTCGGCCGAGAATATATTTTCACCAAATTCATTTACTAATTATTGTCTTAGTCTACAGGCCGATGACAGTTTTTTTCGGCATGATCAATAATTTCAAAACGAAGTTAAAAAATATATAAGATTTTCGAAATATTGTTAAGTCTAGAATAAACCAGTAAACCTCTGTAAAAGTATCGTATCAAAAAGATAAGTCAGATAAGACTATAAGACTATTTTCATATAACATGTTTTCTACTAATTGCTTAATACATTCGTATACATTCGTATACATACGTTTGTAATCACTTTATCTGCCCTATTTTAATAATTTGATGTTGCGAAAATTTCCATATATTTTATACTGTGTAAAAATATAAATTATTGCATTTTGATCAAATTTCGGTAAAAATATGCACAATAAAATAGAAAAACGCATAAATATGCCAAATAGTTAAAAAACCTCTAAATATGCAAAAATATGCAACATAAAATTTCACATACTTAACCACAGTACCTTGAAATGGATTTCTATGTCACCTAGCATTAAATACTACTTAGCAAGATGAACTCACTAGCCCTGATCATCACTATCGTCGGTCTGCAGCAGAACAGCTCCAAAGCCGAATTGACTGGCATCTGTGTGCAACTCGGTGTTGCTAGCTTCAGGATTGTAAATCTTAAGTACTGGCGATGCTGAGAGACATTGTTTCAAACTATTCACTGCTGCTTCCTGAGGCTGTCCCATGTGAAATGGCACCCCCTGTTTCAGTAAATTACTCAGCGGCAGCGCAATCTGCGAATATCCACGTATGAATCGGCGGAAATATCCGGTTAGGCCCAAGAAGCTTTGCACGGCCTTAATGGTTCTTGGAAGGGGAAACCTCTGGACCGCTATGGTCTTTGCTTCTGATGGACTCACCTCATTGTGTCGGATACGGTAAGTAGGTTAAAAAAGGGAGTTCTGGCGCCTCATCCTGCTGGCAAATTCCTATACCCGTCTGCTCAACCCACTATACCGTATGCTCAACCCAATATACCCGTATGCTCAACCCAATATACCCGTCTGCTCAACCCACTATACGAACATTACGATGTAAATAATACCCAATGCAGTATTATACCGGGTTTTTAAAGCGTGGTTCGATGGTGTAACTATTGTTGGCTGTTGGATCTCATGATGTAATGTTTTGTGATGATATGTTGGAAGTTAGAACCATTTAGAATTTTCCATTTAATGGTACGTTATGGGATCCAACGTATATAAACAAGGTGCGTTACTCACATAATATCTTAGTATGTCCTTGAATTATTTATCATTGGCAAGTTTATTAATAATTACCATGGTAAGAACCAACAAATAAACATTCACCCTTCCCCCAAACTCTGTAATCTATACCTAAATCCCAGGCATGCACGCTTGACGTCATGTCAACATTGTCAACTGGTCTGCAATCGGTAATCAAAATATCAGATAGCGGGAAAACCCATAATGCCATAACGTTTCGAAGAAAAACTTCGAGTAAAATAATATCAACGATTATAATTATAATATAAGATACCTACTTCACTACATAACGGATCTCCTACGTCGGACAATTCCGTAGTTGATTCACACTGACAATGATAATACATTAATATGTTATTATCCATAATTAGGATCTCTCAACGTTATTTTTTTATTTTAAAATGGCAAATACCAGTCGGAAGATCCCATAACGTCTTCATAGCAATACCCTTCGGATCTCTTAACAATATTACGCTTATTATAGTTATCGAGTATCGACTGTAGACCACACGTTTATAGAACACTCAACACACCAGTTAAAATTACGATATGACCCATACTTCATAGTAATACGTGTGTCGTGTGTATATTGGATCTTATAACGTCAATTATTCATTTTTATACATTGTATGTAGATAATATCACTGCATCAGATTAAAACTCGAACAAATATTCTGTAGGTACACGGTCTTACAAGATATATTATATGATCCGTGATTCGTTGAAACGTCTATAAGCTTCCACTTATCAAACCATTTTTACAATTTTATCCCATAATCTCTGCTATAACCAGTAGTTGGTTTACTCTAATTTTATTACAGGTAAATAGCTTAAAACAGTTAAATCGTAACCAATGCTTACGGGCCCAGGAGAATTAGTATACACCAAATATAAATAAGAACGCTGAACGTTACGAGATCCATTGACCTTAGTAGTATATACTATTTGCGTATTACAATATAGTGTATGTAAATCGTGTTACAATTCGTTAAGAGATCTGTTTAAATATAATAGTGTTATCATGTAAGGATGTCTCACACACACATGGTTGCTAAATTACTCTGCAAGATACACATTATACCTATCAATTGATTTATTTTTCGATATTCGTTACGAGATCTGTTTAAATATTATATTATCATAATAAGTAATGACAATCTCACATACACAAGGTAGCTAAAGTACCCTGCGAGATCCACATTATATAAATACATATTTTATTTTTCGACATTCGTTACGATATCCGTTTAAATATGTTATAATAATAACAATCTCACACATACTAGGTGGATAGAGTACTATGCGAGATCCATATTACATAAATTGATTTATTTTTTTAAATCACTGTACACCAAAATACTAAATATAAATAAGACCGTTACGAGATCCGTAAGACCCGAGTATAATACACTTTTGACTTTACGTATGTATTTCATTCAATTTTATAAGAAGGGTACCAGTCGGCAGTCACGATTGTTGTACCTACGAGTATGAACTACCTACGAGTGGACGAATGTACGACACGATCCCCCACAAGACACAGTGGGCGGAACTTCGAAAATAGCTGGACAAAAATATAATTTTCATTTAACTCATAATTGTTTTGAAATTGATGTTATTCGTTTATAAGAATGTTATAGTCAACAAAATACAAAAATTATCAGCAGTTTTTGACAGATAATAATATTTATATATTGCGATAAGATAATAATTGGTCAGTCATACAATATTTTGCCTCATTTGCTCTTGAGAATTCAAGTGGTAATAGTCATTCAATTTCCGGTTTTTATATTTCATTTACGATGGAGGTTACTAATGAAGGTATGTATTAGAGTTTATGTTTCATAATAATAATTTTAACCACCCATTTAATAGTATTATAAATAATCAATGCATAATTATATGTTTAATTTTAAATATTTTAAATTTAATGGTAGTTTTAAAAAAATGGTCAAAACTGACCTCTATAAATAGTATGCCAAATTGTTATACAGTTCATAAAATTTAATTTTATGTATATTTTGTTTGCTCTTCGTTGCTTCTATTAAAATAATTATCATTTTTGTCAGGTGTTATGCGTAGAGAATTATTTGAATTTTTAAGAAAAAATGGAAATATAAGACCACTGGATGCCCAATCTCGAAAAATCATAATTGAATATGTAGAAAATAAGTTAAATGTACGCAGTATTCAGACAAATATTCCTTCGGTCATTTTTACTTTTTTATCAAGCCTTCAAAAAAAATGGAAAGAGTGTGGTCGTAGTGCAAATAAATTGTATTTAAAATACTTTCTCTGGCTGGATACTAAATTAATGTTTTCTTTTAAAAAAAATGAGCCTAATAATACTATGACTGAAGGCCGCGGTCGTCCAAAAAACCTTTTCAAGAAAGCTGTGAAAAAACAAAAAAAAGAAAGGTTCAACATTTGTTAGACTCGCATAGTTCTCAGGAATTAGCATTTGCTTCTCGTCTAAGCTTACACCGTTCTGGTAAAAGGCATGCTTCGTCAGTTATTCAAGAAGTGACCGAAAAAACACCAACTCGAGCTCATAAATTTAAAAAAGCATATAAAATGTCCATGCGTAAGTCTAATAATAATAAAATGTTTTCTCCAGAAGAAGCGTTGGCTATTCTTGTAGATTTAAACTTGACCAAGCAACAATATATGACATTACGCCAACGACTAAAAGAGAAAGAAGTGTATGTTTTTCCTTCTTACGATGTTATAAAAAGTGTAAAAAAAGAATGTTATCCACCTGACCACAATATTGTCGTTACCGAATCATCTGCGGAAATTAAATTGCAGGCCATATTAAATATTACAACTTCCCGAATCGTCAAAGTACAAGATATAGTTCTTCAGCAATGTATAAATGATATACAACCAGATTCAGTAGAATGTATTTATAAATGGGGTTTTGACGGAAGTTCTGGTCAAAGGGAATACAAACAGAAATTCACTAATGATACTTTTTGTGATTCAAATCTTTTAATGACATCTCTTGTACCAATTCAAATACATGGACTTCAAAAATCCAATAGTGAAAAAATAACATTATGGAAAAATCCACGTCCATCATCAACTAAGTTTTGCAGACCAGTTCGGTTTTTATTTGAAAAAGAAACAAAAGATACCATAAAAAATGAAGTTATGTATATTGAAAATCAAATTAACGACCTTGAACCAACAAAAGTGATTATTGGCTCAACAAATCTAAAAATCAATAATAAATTGTTGCTCACCATGATTGATGGAAAAGTTTGCAATTCAATAACCGACACAAGTTCCCAAGTTTGTTATATTTGTGGAGTATCTCCAAAATATACTAATAACTTAGAATTAGCTAAAAATAGAACTAATAATGTATCGACTTATTCGTTTGGTTTGTCTACTCTCCATGCACATATACGATTTTTTGAATGTCTCATGCATATTTCGTACAGGTTGGAAGTGAAGAAATGGCAAATGAGAAGCCCGGAAGACGAACAATCATTTAAACGTAGAAAAACGTATATAATCAATCGTTTTCGAAAAGAAGTTGGTATTATTATTGATCAACCTAAACAAGGTTGTGGGTCAAGCAATGATGGTAATACTGCTCGGAGGTTTTTTGAAAATGCTTTATTATCAGCAGAAATCACCGGATTGAATGTAGAACTAATATCTAGATTTGGAGTAATACTTGCAACAATTTCAAGTGGTTTTCATATAAATATTTCGGCATTTGAAAAGTATGCTATGGATACGGCAAAACTTTACATAGAATATTATAACGGGTACTATATGCCAGCTAGTGTCCACAAAATTTTATTGCACGGTGCCGATGTTATAAAACATTGTTTGCTACCAATTGGGCAACTATCTGAGGAAGCCTCGGAAGCGAGAAATAAGCATTACAGATCTTTTCGAGAACATTTCACTAGGAAAACCAGTCGGATTGATACAAATATAGATCTTCTTCATCGTTTAATCGTTACTTCTGATCCGGTTATATCATCAATACGGCCAAATCCTTCCAAAAAAATGGTGCCAATATCCCCAGAAGTGTTAACTCTTTTAACTAGTTCAGATTCAATACCTAGAGAAAAAACCGTTGCTATTCCAAACTCAGAATCTGAATAAAATAGTATATTAAATGTTAAATATTATTATGTTAAATTTGTTTAATGTATATTTAAGACGACTTATAACCAATGTTCAATATTATTCAACTCCTGTAAATTATACGTAAAAAAACATTAAACAAAATTATGTTACATTTATTATTTTTGTCCAGCTATTTTCGAAATTCCACCCACTGTGTGCAAGAGGACAATATTAATAATTATTAAATTTTTTATTTTAATTTATAGGTAGGACTAACCACACGAAGACGCAATAACTATATTTTATTAGGTATAGCAGTTGGACTAATTCTAAATCCATAATATAGTTTATTAAGAAAACCGGATCCCATAAAGTCATAAAGATAGTACCTGCTAGTACCTACAACTGTATATGCTCACAGCCTCACACACAAACCAATACGTTGGATCTCATTAAGTAATTTCCTATTAGCTGAATACACCCAAGTAATCAAAGGTGGATCTTACAATGTCAGTACCTAAGTCTACACAGTATTCAGCACACATAGACACTCGTACACACACCGGATCTTATAAGGTCAGTTACACACTAATGACACTATACTCTATAGTGATCTCTGTACTTTATTAGATCCATCCAATTTTTCGTAAACCCGTATTATAAAAAACGTTGCGAGATTTGGTCGTATACTCGTATGGATCCCACAACGCTGCTCATTTTCTATACGTTGGATCCCATAAGGTATTATAGGTAGGTTAATAATAGTATAATACACATAACATTTTACACACTCGCGGACTGTGACATGTCGGATCTCTAAACGATGTGGCACACGCATCTCCACATAATATACCAATATACTTACATAGTATATTAATATATTATATATTTTATACACGAACATTGAAATGTAGGAACTTTCAACTTTAATTAGTTTTAAATCTTTAGTGAGACTAACGGCAGAATTATTGTTGACCGTTGGGTGGATTTCATAATAATATAATGTTTTGTCATGATTGTATGTTAGAAGTTAGAACATTGTTTACAAATTACAATTAATGATACATTATGGGATCCAACGTACCTACATAAATAAGCTGCATTACACACATAATCTAAGTATGCCCTTGAATTATTTATCATTGATTAGGATATAAAAAATCATCATGATAAAAACTAACAAATAAACATTCACCCTTTCCCCCAAATCAAATCCTAGACATGCACACACGTGTCAACTTTTCGGCAATCAGCAATCATATATCAGACAAACCCATAACGTTTCGCTTACGACGGATTTCTCTACGTCGGAGAATTCGGTTAAATTTTTTTATTTATTTTGAAAATCTAATACAAAGTCAAATAACAATAAAATATGAAATCAATAAGTCATTCCCTCAAAAATATTATTCTCTATATTTTTTGTAATGGGTGATTTTACTCTAAGATTACTTAAAAACATAAAAAAAAACGATTCTCCGTAAATACGTTTTGTCGATGTTGTGCGTGGGCCAGAGAAAACAAATAGTACGCCGACATCCTTTTAATACAAATATAAAATATTAACTATGCATTTTCTAGAAAGATAAAGTGGATTTAATAAGATCGATGAAATGAAAATTATTACAGAACACACATCAAAATGCGACGTTGCCGATACTCGGATCTCGGAAAAGGCGAGCACATAATATAGGAGTGTGTCTATTAAAATAATTTTCGTACACACACCGTCGATTGTGGAACATTCTGCACTACACACACCAAAACTAATTTACACGCATTTTCTTATTTATAGTATTTTATTAGATCCGTCCAATTTTTCGTAAATCCTTATTAAAAACACTCAGGCTCGTTTCACACTACACGGTTTTGACCGTACGGCAAAAAACCGGACGGCATAAACCGGATCAGTGGCTCATTACACATTATACGGTTTTGACCGTAAGGTAAAACATGATTATGCAGGTTTCCTATGCTTGGTATACATTTGTACAGGTTTAGTTTTATAAGAACACTCAAGTCGCGCGTTATTACAATGAACGACAAACAAATGATTGCACTATGGTTATACAATCGTCGACGCAAAAGACAACAGAAAAATCGTGTTTTTTGGGTACATCCTATTAATGCTAGAAGAGAGGAAGTGGGATTATTTTATACTTTATTTATTGACTTACGAAATGATGAAAATAAGTTTTTTAATTATTTCCGTATGTCATATGCTTCTTTTGGTGTATTACATGGACAACTCCGGGATAAGCTTCAACGTGAAAACACGCAATTTAGAAATTGTATACAACCAGTTGAGATGTTATCGATAACATTGAGGTTAGTAATTAATTAACTTAATATAATTATACTGTTAACTGATAATACTTATAAAAAATACGCTAGAAAATAAAAGTAAAAACAATTTAATAGAAAAAAACCGGATCTTTATTATTTTAATATAACTGATAATACTTTATAAATAACAATAAAAAATAAAAGAAAAATGTTTGACTGTTACATTGTTTTTTTACATGTCAATTAAAAAAAAAATGTAATATATTAAAATGTACTAAAATCAATGCTTTCTGTTATTGAGGATGCTACTGAATTTACAGAAGGGCTATTCTGTTCAAGTTCTATGTAAGAGACCTCTTGGTTGGTAGTAATTGGAGTCAGTTGTTTACTGCATGATGGAATTTGATGATTTCCAGTTGAATATGGCTGAGATAAGAAAACATTGGAGTGGTTGGGAGTGTTGAACAATTGTCGAGGATGATATTGAGTAGGATTTGATGTATTTACATAAAGTTGCTGATAAGGTGCGAAATTAGAAGATGTAGCAAAATGTTTTTCTTTCTTACTTTCATTGATATTTTCGATAACTTTCGAAACACCCATTTGAAATTGTAAATAGTCCTGATTATCAAATTGTTGCAAGTGATGCAAGAGACTTTGTAAAAAAGCCATTTTATTGCAAGGTTGATCCTTTTCTTCAAGTAATTTTATAATTCTTAAATCAATGTCGTTCTGACTTTTATTTTTCCTTCCTTTTTGTGGATTAATTATTTTTTCCCTAGAAATATCTGAAACATTACCTGAAGCTTGCAGTTGTGGCTCTATGTCATCTTTTTCATTTTCTGGATCGTTTCTCGCTTCCGGTTCCAGGCTATTCGAAGTCGGTCGCTCAACATAAATTTTTCGTAAAAACTGCAATTGATCAAAATATACATATTTCTTCATTTTTTTTGCTCCTGAGCCACTTCTCTTGCACTCTTTGTCTTTTTTGAAATATTTTGAAAATGAATCGCGAAGATTAGTCCATCTTTTAAGAACTCCTTGACCTGAAAGAAAAAATATTTATCAAATATTCAAATAAAGAATATTGATAAGTCTAAAAAATTTTACTACTTCAAAACGTGATGACCGACACAAAAATAAATAAATAAAGCACCCACGTCATTGTAAAATCAATACATCCATCGCTCTGTTCAGAATCTAAAAATAATTGTATATACTATATGCTATTCATAATTTAAATTTTTTCTAGGTATCTTGCAAGTGGTTGTACATTCACCGATTTACATTTCAGTTATAGAATAGGAATTTCAACGGCAAGTAAAATAGTAGAAGAAGTATGTACAGCAATTTGGTGCCTAATGAGAGAGGATTTTATTCCAACACCAACGAAAGAAATATGGGAGTTAATTGCTTCTGGATTTGAGAATAGAGCTAATTTTCCGAACTGCATAGGAGACGTCGATGGCAAACATATCCGTTTAACTTGCCCACTTAACAGTGGGTCAATGTATTTTAATTATAAAGGATAATTCTATAGTTCTATAATTCTATAGTTCTCATGGCAGTTGCAGATTCCAAATATCGATTTGTGTACACTAACGTTGGGAGTTATGGTAAAGACTGTGATTCTTCAGTGTTTAAGAGGTCTAGTTTGTGGAAGTCAATAGAAAATAATGAACAACAATTGCCAGAAGCAAAATCTTTGCCCGGAATAGACAGTCCAAAACTACCTTACTTCTTCATTGGAGACGAAGCATTTGGTTTACATAAACATTTACTGAGACCTTTTGGTGGAACACATCTAACAGTCGATAAAAGAATTTTTAACTATCGACTATCTAGAGCAAGAAGATTTGTTGAATGCTCTTTTGGGATCCTCACAAATAAGTGGCGGGTATTTCATCGACCAATTAATGTACAACCAGAATTTGCTGTCAAAATTGTAAATGCTGTTTTACATAATTTTGTACTTGAGAGGGATGTATATAACGATTTGGATACAATGTCAATCACAGGTTTGTCAGATATATCTGATGAGAGTAACGTAAGAGGAGGCCTTACACCAAATAACATAAGAAATACATTGTGTAAATATTTTGTTTCTGACGTCGGAAGTCTACCATGGCAAATGTCGTAAATATAAACTTGAAATACCAGTGAATATTATAACAAATTAACTAATTTATATCGGTATTTCAATTTTTTAATAAACTAAGAATTTATATTTTAAATAATATTTTATTATTGTAGTATTAGTAAAAATATACTTACCAAACAAATTTTTTTTCTTATCATCAAGAGCATCAAATTCCTTTTTAAGTTCTATTAAAACTTCTCTACTTTTTGTAGCATTTCTATCTTTGTATAGTTCTAAACCTTTGTCCCACAACACTGGTCTCTCTTGCACGAGATTAATTAAAAATTCAACATCGTATTCTGCCATTATTTTGTCAATATGTTGTAAGTTTAAGTTTAATCGTGTCTCGAAGTGACTGATATCGGGACTGGTCGAACTTTGCCGCACGAATAAAATCGTATAATGTGAAAACGTGCATTTGGTCACGTACGCCACTAAGCTTATCGCGCCGTCCGGCTGCCGTATACTGTAGTGGCAGTAGACGGCAGCTGAACGGCACGGCGCCGGAATTTTGCCGTGACCGTATAATATGAAAGTGCATCTTATTCGCACCTCTAACAGAATGTAGCCGTCCGGTTTTTTGCCGTATTTAATGAAAACGTTGCGAGATCAGGTCATATGGATCTCACTACGAAAAATGATCTCACAACGCTGCTCATTTTCCATATGTTGGATCCCATAAGGTATTATATGTAAACCCACACACACACACACACACATACACACACATCATTTTGTGGTATGAAGGGTACGGTCAGTAAATGTTACCTCTTACCTTTAATCGGAGCTGGCGCAATATATTAGAATAAATTTGCAACCTAATTTATAAAATACAAAATTTGTATGCTATAAATATAATATAGGTACATATTATTTCGAAAACAAAATATAATTATGTTTATTTTAACACCTAATATCATTCTGTACCGTACATTCTTAACGGCAGTTAACGCATACGGTATTCGATATAAAGTTCGTATAAATGGTTAACAAGTGTTCTGTGTTGCTGTGTAAAAGTCGAAAGCACAATATTAAAAAGTATTCGATATTTCAAGTGCCGAAAAATAAAGATATTTCTGAACTATGGTCCAAAATTATATCGCAAGTTAACCACAAACAAACTAATGCGAAATATTTGTGTGAACTCCACTTTAGTAGTGAAGATGTTATAAGGAATTATTCTGGTTGCAATATGCCAGTTAAACAGAGGTAACTTGTGTTTGTATTCTGTCTGGTATTATATTATTTGAATAATTATGATAATTATTGATCCTTACCATTGTTTATCCTAAATTATTTGTTAATGAAATGAAAAAATGTTAAATTAATTTTTTTTTCTTTTAGTTCTAGTTCTACAGATAGTAATAATGGTTCATTTTCTTCTGCTGATTTTGTTATTCCGCTGTCTGCTACTAAACCTAGGCTAAAAATAAATGCTATTCCTTCAATTTTTGAAATAAATGGTTAGTGTAATGATTTAACTACATGGATATATGTATATATTATAAAAAAAAAAACTATTCAATTCATCTTATTTTTAGATCAAAATGTTACTGTTACCAATAATTCTTTAAGTGTTGAAGAATATAACAAATGTTTAGCGTCAACTAGTAACTATTATTGTTCTGATATACTACAATCTACGTCGCATGAGGTTAATTAAATAATAATTTGAATTTTTAACTACCTACCTATTTAAACTTACAATCCTAATTATAGTACCTATAAGTTTCTTATAAAGTTGGAAAAATAAAATAAGGTATGAATGTATTAAGTGTTTTTAAACTAAGATTTCTTTTTAGTCTTTACCACTTCAACCATCATGTAGAAAACAACTTAAGTGGTCTGCTGAAGATGTAATCTTGCCAGAACAGTTACCATATCCACAAAATGATGAAGTAATTAAATATAAATAAAATAGTCCCCCTAAAAAAAAAGAACCCAAAAATACTAAATAAATATTTAGTGATCTGTTTTTAATTTTTTTATTAGTCTCCAATATCTGACTTGTTTAGTTCCTATGATGATTTATTGAAAAATTACAAACATATAGTCTTACCTATTGCTTGGAATAGTGTATGTGAAGATAGTTCAATGGTGTTTTTTTTTGTGCGTCCAAATGGTTACAATAAAATGGCTGTTGTTGAAAAACAATTAGTATTTACTGATGATGAAAAAGTTGAGTGCTATATATTAAATTGCACGTACATGTCCCCAACCCCACCCATTCTGAAATTTGAAATTTTTTTCAAGTCAACATTTAGCAGTCAATTAGCAACAATTTGCAAGACTGGTTTCACAATTTGCAAGCCATTAGCAAAACCATAAAACAAAAAAATGTATGGGTGGGGCTGGAGACATGTGTCTCCAGCCCCACCCATCTCATCGAAAACACATTTTTTTAATTTTTCTTGAACCATCATTTAGCAGCCAATTAGCAACGATTTGCAAGGTAGTTGTCGAAATTTGCAAACAAATATTTCGTCCGTAAAAGAGGTTTCCGAAATTTGCACATGTCCCCAGCCCCACCCCGTATTTAAAAAATGCGAATTTCGACTTGAGTTTCATGTCAACATTTAGCAGCCAATTAGCAACAATTTGCAATGTAGTTATTTTCTTATTTTATTCTAATTCACAAACGAATATTTGTGGATATTTGAAATGTTCATCATATATGTATATGTTTATTACACCACTTACATACTTGATAAAGTTTTCAAAATAATTTTACTCCTTTTTAGCTGTTTATTGATATTTTCAATTTTTATTTTTTTAAATTTGTTTTGTCTCTTTACATCAGTAAAATGTTATTCGTTCTGCCATTAAGCTTAAAAATGTAATACAAGGGTGCCGATGTGTTTGTAAACAAGTGTTTTAAAAATATTAAAAATACAAATTCACTATTTTTTTTTTTTATAAGTATTTAAAGGTCTAACGATTTTAGTTTTTTTTAAAATTTAAAAATATTATTCATTGGTACTCGAAATTTCTTAAGTATATTGTTGTATTATACAAATATGATAATACCTATGCAAATAATATTAAATCGACCTACTGGCTATCGTATTAATGCAAACAGTATTTAAAAATATAATATAAAATATTCAATTCCCTACAAACCGTCTCCTCTCAAAATCGTTTTTCTTATACAATGATATAAGTAATATCATTGAATTCAAATTTAAGTAATACCATCCATTACAGCGACTCACAGGTCACTTGTGACTTATTGTACAGCGGAGAGTCACCCATTTGCCCGCTCTCATCCCAAAGCAGTGGTGACGGGAACTTAATGTAGGTATACTTTATAACTACTAACTAGCCTAAATTTATACATCCAATAACTACGACCTTTTATTCATTTTTTTTTTAAGAAATTTATACCTTATTGGATATTACTAGGATTGATAATTTTTTTACTTTCCGTTATTTTTCATGATCAGTATTGTTAATAGCATAGAACAATATAGAAGCGACACTCGATCAGCTGATGGGTGAAGTGTTTACCTATGATCTGAAGTCCGAACATTCAAACTGTTTCCGTTTACCAACATGATGTTATACCCGTATTGAAAAACCGTTTCCGATTAAGTGGCAGGGTATTCTGCGCGGGGTCGGGTTGTTTCCAGCATAGAAAAATTGTTTCCACTGTTTACTGTAACGTATGCCACGCCCCTTTAGAGACCATTTTCAAGGCCACAATCGCCCGATCCGACCAATTCACGGAGTGTCGTACCCCTGTTAATAGTCGTCAACCTGTAAATCAATTTAGATTTAGTATATGTTTTATATTATATATAATAAAATTCTATGTATAATATAATTTAACTGATAGAAAAAATGTACACTTAAATGCATAGATATTAAAGAATGGATAGGCCATTTATGCTTAACATACGGGAATGAACATGAAAATATTTTGAGGTTATAGAGGTGTTGCGCCACGACAACTCTTACGATTTGTGGCAGTTGTTTGCCGTGACTTGCGCTGTAGTATCGAGTATAGGTGACCACAATAATATAACAACAAAACACCAAATAATTATGAACGGTGGATTAACACCAAAAAAAATTACTATATTGTATACACTTAACGCAATATATAATACTATGTATATGACAAAGGGAGGGCGCCCCAATCTTACAGTAGGTATAATTAAATACAAATGAACACACAAATATCAACACATAAATATCAACACATAAATTATAAATCAATTGACCTGGTACGCTGATGAAAGTGAGACTTGAGACTCCTCCGGATCGATTGCGAAGACATCGACATCCAGCTGTCCCGCGGAAATCGCTGCGGCAGCACGCGACTATAATCGTCAACACACGGTTGATGCGGCGGCACACAATAAGATGGTGGCGGCACGCAATTTGGATCGGCGGCACGCTTACGCAACGGCGGCACACGATCGAGGTAGTGGCGGCACACGGAATTACAAGCGGCGTTACACGATGATAGTGGCAGCACACAAAAGGTTAACGGTGGCACTCAAAATTACTACCAACGGCACA
Organism: Macrosiphum euphorbiae; assembly: GCA_949089665.1. NCBI lineage: Eukaryota > Metazoa > Arthropoda > Insecta > Hemiptera > Aphididae > Macrosiphum > Macrosiphum euphorbiae. Next base: position 179,673,966 of record CARXXK010000001.1, on the reverse strand, counting down.
CGTGATAGTGGCGGCATACGTGAAACGGCAAACCGTAGCGGCGGCACACGAAATTGACGGCGGCCCACGTGGTAGTGGCGGCACACGGAGACGACAAACCGTAGCGGCGGCACACGAAATATTACCAACGGTTCGCAATTACAGCGGCGGCACACAACAATGTAGTGACTAGTGGCGGCACACGAAATAATATAGGCGGCACACGGAATTAAAAACCGCTCGTCGCACACTATACAAATTTTAAAAAGCACGGCGACGCAAAAGGCGTCGACCAACGGTTAAGCAACGACGAACGAAAAAAAACACGTTGCGCGCACGGTACCGGTAACGCGCCTGCAAAAATCCACGGCCGGCGGCACGGACACAGCGTGACCGGTTCGAGAGAGAGGCAATGAAAATGGCCAGACTGGCACCACACGTACCTGTGAACGACGCGGTGTAATTGAACCGCGCCGAAACAGTCCGGTGTTTGAACATCCTCCCCCCGTGAGGCTTCGCATCACCAGTGATACGGCACGAACGTTAAAGATCAATCCTGGCATGAATAGTTGGTTGACGGCTGGGTATGGAATTAGATGGTGAACAGTCAACGAATGGCGCGACGGCTGAAGTGTACAATATTATACAGAGTTCATTTACAAATTTATATCAATAGTAGATAATTCAAAAAAAAGAAAAATAGTGACATATGGTCCGTACAATTGTATAATTTCATAAAACAAAACAAAACAAGTATAATTTAAAATTATATAAACATAAACATATTAATGTGGTCACCAGATGTTATGACTCCCGAGAGGCTCAATGTTTCTAGGGGGGCCGTATGACAGCATAAAAATAATAAAACAAGAGGTGACTGTATAGAATTAGCGCAATGGCTGGTGATTATCAATCAACGGGTAACGGTACTAACTTAACAACTGGTCGGGTTATATCCCCCGTGCTGGTCAGCACCCGCGCAACACGGACAATCCCGTCAGCCCCTGGGGTTACCTCCATGACCCGGCCCAGTCGCCACATCAGCGGGGAACTGTGACTGTCAATAATCACCACCATGTCATTGACTTTTAAATTAGGAACATTTCGGGTCCACTTAGACCGCTCCTGGAGAGTGGTCAAATATTCGTTCGACCATCGCCTCCAAAACGCCTGATGGCACTGGTCAAGTAATTTCCATCTATCCCGGACATTGCGTTTGGAATCGGGGGTAGACCTCGGAGGAACGGCTATTAACGGCTGCCCTATTAAAAAATGCCCCGGCGTTATGCACTCTAAATCGCGGGGGTCGGTGGACGCAGGCGTTAACGGCCTAGAATTAAGCACCGCCTCTATGCGCGTCAACACGGTGGTAAACTCCTCGTAAGTGAGAACATGAGTCCCGATGACTCGAACTAATAATCGTTTTGTGGACCGCACGGCTGCCTCCCACAAGCCCCCGAAGTGAGGGGCGCTGGGGGGGTTGAAATGCCACTCAAACGATGGACGCGCATTCGCGATAACAACTTGATTTTCCGGGCTATTGATTAATTGGTGTAACTGTTTATTTGCCCCGACAAAATTTGTTCCGCAGTCAGAGTAGATGTCGCTAGGTAAACCCCGTCGGGCGACAAAACGATCCAACGCGGCCAAAAACGCATCGGTGGACAAGTTTGAAACTACTTCCAAATGCACGGCCTTAACCGTAAAACAGATAAACACGGCTATATAGACCTTATATACGCGCGGTTTTCGTAGTCCGAGATCACGCATTTGCAACGGTCCGGCAAAATCGACGCCTACGCGGGCGAACGGCCTACACGGTTGTACACGCGCAGCTGGTAGATCGGCCATTAACGGTTGGGCCGGTTGCGCGTTCAGCCGCACACACACAGTACAACGAGACATTACTCTATGTAGTACCGACCTGAGCGCAATTATCCAATACTGTCGCGAAATTAGAGCTGCCATGACTCGCGGTCCCGAATGGCAAGTTATTCTGTGCCATCTCTCGCACAGTAACTTGGCGAAATATGACTCTTTGGCCAATAGGACGGGATGTTTGCAGTCGTACGTTAACAGGGAATGTTTTAAACGACCCCCTACTCGGATCACCGAATCGGCGCCGATAAAAGGCGATAATTTTGACAATGATTTCGATGAAATATGATTGCTGTTTGACAGCTCGCGTCGTAGCACAGCAAAATGAACGCGTTGTGACACTAATATTAGCACACGAGTTGCCTCGTCGAGCTCTGACTTACACAAGTACTCAGGCGGACGGACTCCGAGTCTGCCCCTACGACAACATTCGATAAACCGGCGAACGCGCGCTATCACCCGGATCATACGATCAAACGAAGAAAAGCAACTGAACCATTCGGCACACACATCGTTAACAACAGCAGTGCAAACTACAGGCCGGAGTTCGGCTGAACCATCTGCGGTGATCTGTGGTGACGTTCGTTCCCAACCGGACGTATCGGTGTAAATTACCGGCGGCCCGCTCCAATATAAGGTCAAACTCGCTAACACGGACGGCATGACACCCCGTGACGCACAATCGGCGGGGTTGTTTGATGAGTCAATATGATGCCACTGACAAGTGGGTATCAAAGTATGAACCTGATGAACGCGATTCGACACATACGTTTTGAACGACTCGTGGGGAACGTTCAACCATGACAGAGCGATCATAGAATCGGACCACGCATGAATGCCGATTATATTTAATTGTGGCGCCAGTATAAGATTTAAACGACCTAACCAACGGGCCAATAAAACCGCCGCGTTTAGCTCAAGGCGCGGCACAGTTAACGATTTCACGGGTGCTAACTTGGTCTTTGACCCAAGTAAAAAAATACAATTATCTGGCGGGGCATCAATAATGCGTACGTACACTACGGCCGCGTAGCCAAGCTGCGAAGCGTCGCAGAATCCCAACAGTAAGCATGGTGAGCCTTGTCGCGCATTGATGTACCGTGGAACTTCAATCGTGATCAATGATGCCAAATCCGCAACGAAGCCAGCCCAATCCGCGTGGATACTATCGGGTAGGGGAGCATCCCATGATAGCCCACTACACCATGTCCGTTGCATTATAGATTTTGCTAAAAATGTTGACGGCGCGAAAAAACCTAGCGGGTCATAAATACTTGCTACTAGTGACAATATGCCCCTTTTTGTAAATACTGGCGTGGGGTCAGGACGGAGAGCACAACAAAAACTATCACGATCCGGATGCCATTCGATTCCTAATATTTTTGTGCTATACCCATCGACCGTGTCAAACGGGAGTGGTCCCGAACCGCGACTATCAACCGGAATTGTATTTAAAATTGATAACGTATTTGCTGACCACTTTTTTAGCTCCAAACCCGACCTTCTCAACACCGTAATTAAGTTTAATTGGAGTTCGAGCGCCTCCTGTTCTGTATCCGCCCCGACACAGATATCGTCCACATATGTTTGGTGAGTTAAGGCCTTGCGTACCGAAATACATTCATCGCAATCTTCGGCCGCTATGGATTTTAATACGCGCAATGCGAGAAACGGTGCGCAGTTCACCCCGTATGTTACCGTATCAAGCTCGTACTCAACGAGTTTTTCGAGCGGAGACGACCGCCAAAACACGTGCTGGAGTGTGCGGTACTCCGGTAGGACCAATATTTGGCGGTACATTTTACATATGTCTGCCGTAAAAACTATCTTTGGTACACGAAAACGGGTCAGTATATCGACGATGTCTTGTTGTAATTTGGGGCCCTTCAATAGACACTCGTTTAATGACAAACTTTGAGGACCCTTCGCAGACGCGTCAAATACGACGCGGATTTTGTTGTCACCATCTGCAGGTCGATACACGGCGTGGTGCGGTATAAAGTATGTCCCGGGTGTTTTTGCCACTGACATATGACCTAATGCTAAGTATTCGGACATAAAATTACAGTATAACTCTCGTAGTTTGGAGTCCGTCGACAGCCGTTTCTCGAGATTTTCAAAGCGTTTGATCGCGTGTTCACGGGAACCTGGAAAACTTAGCGAAGACAAGGCTGTGCGCGTCGGTAATGGCACGGCGAATCGTCCAGACGGCAGTCGCTTGTGTTCCGCTACGAATATTTCTTCACATCGGCCTTCATCCGTGAAACTCTCGGGGGCGGTTACCGGCTCCTCCACGTGCCAGAATTTTTCCATTAAATCTTGAATTGAGACGGTTAATGACACGGGGAACGATGCGTGGCATTCGACCTCAGTTTGGAGCACCGGCCCGATCAGAATCCATCCAAAAATAGAGCTGAACGCCGTGGGTAGATCGGCAGCTATAGTAACTTTCCGGCCGTCCATTATCTGCGCGAATAAGTCGGCACCCAATAACATATCAACGGAAGACGCAATATTGAACGTCGGATCTGCAAGGGCTAAGTTCGCGAATCGATCCTTGACGCTGGTGTCTAGAGATCGACGTGGCATGTTGGACGTGATCGACGGCATTACCCACGCCTTTGTTTTCAATTGTGGTTCCGTAGCAAATCTTGGTTGGACGACACAATCGACCATACCTCGGACATCAGCAACTGCTGCGCCGGATAGGCCAGTAATCGGTGCTGTCCAGTTTGTCAGCCGGAGTCCTAAACGAGTAACACAGGACACAGTTATGGCACTTATTTGGGATGCTGAATCGACGATGGCACGGGCCGTTTGCCAGGTACCACAATGGTCACGGATATGAATGAGGGCGGTGCCCAATAGCACGGCTGATGAATCGTCGATCCTGTGTGTCGTTGATGTAGCACAGAAGGGTGCATCGTCACTAGATGGACCGCTCTCTGAATGGCGTCGTGTTGAAAACCCATGAAGCAGCGTATGGTGTTTCTTTGAACATGTTGCACAGCGGAGTTTTGAATGACATTTGTTGGCCCAATGATTGGTCGATAAACACGTGTAGCATACACGGTTATCACGAGCCCATTTGTTGCGGTCCTCGACCGACAACGACGCGAATTTCCGACAGTCAGTAATTGTATGCCTTTCACGGCAGTTCGGACAGGAGTCACTCTTGGAGCTCGATGGCTTCGAAACGACTAACGATGTAGTGGTTGGTTTGAACGGAACCTTTTTGACGAACGCGTTGCTGTGTGATGTAGACTGTGGTCGATTATTGGGCCTTTTCTGATGATCTCCGGCAATCTCCAAAATCGATACACGGGACTGTACAAAATTCAGCAAGTCAGTCACAGTCGGAAACTCCGGGGGGGGCGGACGACTCGAATAATTTGCGTGTGGATGCCGGGAGACACCGAAAAGCCATGGAGAACACTATGAATGATCCGAGGTCCTTGATGTTCAATGCATTTAATAACGCAATATTTTCGGAAAAGAGCGATACAAAATTATTGAGATCGAACAACGTTTCTTGCTGAGACACCGGTGCGTTGAGTAACTTGTCGATCAATGCATTCGCGACTAATCGCGGGCGATGAAAACGCGACGATAACGTGGACCACGCGAGGTCGTAATTGTCACTGGACACGGGTATATTGCGTATGGCGTCAGCTGCAGCACCCTGCAAACATCCGATCAAATGTTGCATTTTGTCGATTTTCGGTATGTCGGTCCTATCGCCAACAAGCGCGAAGAACCGATCGCGGAACGTGGGCCAATAATTAAAATCACCATTGAACGACGGTAACGGGATTTCAGGTAGTCTCGATGTTGGCTTAACTGGTACATCGCTGGCATGATTTTGTTCAGTTAGACCGCGCTTAGCATTCTTGAAATTATCGTAATTGCCTTGCATGGCGATTGCCGTAATAGCATTGATAATAGAAAGCACTTCGGCTGGCAACTCGGGTGAATATTCGCTTTCGGCATTTATTTCCAATAAACTGTCTAACGCATCATTGTCCGCTGCTTCGAATTGTGCCCATAAATCATCCAACGTCGCAGCCGCTATATGCAGTTCATCCATAAGACTAGGATCAATTTTTGCGCGTTTAGCGAGGCTATCAATTGATCGAATTTTCTTGACAGCGATAATACGTTTTGTGTCAGCTCTGGTGATAAGACGTCTGACGCGTTTTATTTCCTTATCTTCTGCTGTCTCGCCCATGTTGACTGTTGTCTGACTTTGCCCGGAATAGACAGTCCAAAACTACCTTACTTCTTCATTGGAGACGAAGCATTTGGTTTACATAAACATTTACTGAGACCTTTTGGTGGAACACATCTAACAGTCGATAAAAGAATTTTTAACTATCGACTATCTAGAGCAAGAAGATTTGTTGAATGCTCTTTTGGGATCCTCACAAATAAGTGGCGGGTATTTCATCGACCAATTAATGTACAACCAGAATTTGCTGTCAAAATTGTAAATGCTGTTTTACATAATTTTGTACTTGAGAGGGATGTATATAACGATTTGGATACAATGTCAATCACAGGTTTGTCAGATATATCTGATGAGAGTAACGTAAGAGGAGGCCTTACACCAAATAACATAAGAAATACATTGTGTAAATATTTTGTTTCTGACGTCGGAAGTCTACCATGGCAAATGTCGTAAATATAAACTTGAAATACCAGTGAATATTATAACAAATTAACTAATTTATATCGGTATTTCAATTTTTTAATAAACTAAGAATTTATATTTTAAATAATATTTTATTATTGTAGTATTAGTAAAAATATACTTACCAAACAAATTTTTTTTCTTATCATCAAGAGCATCAAATTCCTTTTTAAGTTCTATTAAAACTTCTCTACTTTTTGTAGCATTTCTATCTTTGTATAGTTCTAAACCTTTGTCCCACAACACTGGTCTCTCTTGCACGAGATTAATTAAAAATTCAACATCGTATTCTGCCATTATTTTGTCAATATGTTGTAAGTTTAAGTTTAATCGTGTCTCGAAGTGACTGATATCGGGACTGGTCGAACTTTGCCGCACGAATAAAATCGTATAATGTGAAAACGTGCATTTGGTCACGTACGCCACTAAGCTTATCGCGCCGTCCGGCTGCCGTATACTGTAGTGGCAGTAGACGGCAGCTGAACGGCACGGCGCCGGAATTTTGCCGTGACCGTATAATATGAAAGTGCATCTTATTCGCACCTCTAACAGAATGTAGCCGTCCGGTTTTTTGCCGTATTTAATGAAAACGTTGCGAGATCAGGTCATATGGATCTCACTACGAAAAATGATCTCACAACGCTGCTCATTTTCCATATGTTGGATCCCATAAGGTATTATATGTAAACCCACACACACACACACACACATACACACACATCATTTTGTGGTATGAAGGGTACGGTCAGTAAATGTTACCTCTTACCTTTAATCGGAGCTGGCGCAATATATTAGAATAAATTTGCAACCTAATTTATAAAATACAAAATTTGTATGCTATAAATATAATATAGGTACATATTATTTCGAAAACAAAATATAATTATGTTTATTTTAACACCTAATATCATTCTGTACCGTACATTCTTAACGGCAGTTAACGCATACGGTATTCGATATAAAGTTCGTATAAATGGTTAACAAGTGTTCTGTGTTGCTGTGTAAAAGTCGAAAGCACAATATTAAAAAGTATTCGATATTTCAAGTGCCGAAAAATAAAGATATTTCTGAACTATGGTCCAAAATTATATCGCAAGTTAACCACAAACAAACTAATGCGAAATATTTGTGTGAACTCCACTTTAGTAGTGAAGATGTTATAAGGAATTATTCTGGTTGCAATATGCCAGTTAAACAGAGGTAACTTGTGTTTGTATTCTGTCTGGTATTATATTATTTGAATAATTATGATAATTATTGATCCTTACCATTGTTTATCCTAAATTATTTGTTAATGAAATGAAAAAATGTTAAATTAATTTTTTTTTCTTTTAGTTCTAGTTCTACAGATAGTAATAATGGTTCATTTTCTTCTGCTGATTTTGTTATTCCGCTGTCTGCTACTAAACCTAGGCTAAAAATAAATGCTATTCCTTCAATTTTTGAAATAAATGGTTAGTGTAATGATTTAACTACATGGATATATGTATATATTATAAAAAAAAAAACTATTCAATTCATCTTATTTTTAGATCAAAATGTTACTGTTACCAATAATTCTTTAAGTGTTGAAGAATATAACAAATGTTTAGCGTCAACTAGTAACTATTATTGTTCTGATATACTACAATCTACGTCGCATGAGGTTAATTAAATAATAATTTGAATTTTTAACTACCTACCTATTTAAACTTACAATCCTAATTATAGTACCTATAAGTTTCTTATAAAGTTGGAAAAATAAAATAAGGTATGAATGTATTAAGTGTTTTTAAACTAAGATTTCTTTTTAGTCTTTACCACTTCAACCATCATGTAGAAAACAACTTAAGTGGTCTGCTGAAGATGTAATCTTGCCAGAACAGTTACCATATCCACAAAATGATGAAGTAATTAAATATAAATAAAATAGTCCCCCTAAAAAAAAAGAACCCAAAAATACTAAATAAATATTTAGTGATCTGTTTTTAATTTTTTTATTAGTCTCCAATATCTGACTTGTTTAGTTCCTATGATGATTTATTGAAAAATTACAAACATATAGTCTTACCTATTGCTTGGAATAGTGTATGTGAAGATAGTTCAATGGTGTTTTTTTTTGTGCGTCCAAATGGTTACAATAAAATGGCTGTTGTTGAAAAACAATTAGTATTTACTGATGATGAAAAAGTTGAGTGCTATATATTAAATTGCACGTACATGTCCCCAACCCCACCCATTCTGAAATTTGAAATTTTTTTCAAGTCAACATTTAGCAGTCAATTAGCAACAATTTGCAAGACTGGTTTCACAATTTGCAAGCCATTAGCAAAACCATAAAACAAAAAAATGTATGGGTGGGGCTGGAGACATGTGTCTCCAGCCCCACCCATCTCATCGAAAACACATTTTTTTAATTTTCCTTGAACCATCATTTAGCAGCCAATTAGCAACGATTTGCAAGGTAGTTGTCGAAATTTGCAAACAAATATTTCGTCCGTAAAAGAGGTTTCCGAAATTTGCACATGTCCCCAGCCCCACCCCGTATTTAAAAAATGCGAATTTCGACTTGAGTTTCATGTCAACATTTAGCAGCCAATTAGCAACAATTTGCAATGTAGTTATTTTCTTATTTTATTCTAATTCACAAACGAATATTTGTGGATATTTGAAATGTTCATCATATATGTATATGTTTATTACACCACTTACATACTTGATAAAGTTTTCAAAATAATTTTACTCCTTTTTAGCTGTTTATTGATATTTTCAATTTTTAATTTTTTAAATTTGTTTTGTCTCTTTACATCAGTAAAATGTTATTCGTTCTGCCATTAAGCTTAAAAATGTAATACAAGGGTGCCGATGTGTTTGTAAACAAGTGTTTTAAAAATATTAAAAATACAAATTCACTATTTTTTTTTTTTATAAGTATTTAAAGGTCTAACGATTTTAGTTTTTTTTAAAATTTAAAAATATTATTCATTGGTACTCGAAATTTCTTAAGTATATTGTTGTATTATACAAATATGATAATACCTATGCAAATAATATTAAATCGACCTACTGGCTATCGTATTAATGCAAACAGTATTTAAAAATATAATATAAAATATTCAATTCCCTACAAACCGTCTCCTCTCAAAATCGTTTTTCTTATACAATGATATAAGTAATATCATTGAATTCAAATTTAAGTAATACCATCCATTACAGCGACTCACAGGTCACTTGTGACTTATTGTACAGCGGAGAGTCACCCATTTGCCCGCTCTCATCCCAAAGCAGTGGTGACGGGAACTTAATGTAGGTATACTTTATAACTACTAACTAGCCTAAATTTATACATCCAATAACTACGACCTTTTATTCATTTTTTTTTTAAGAAATTTATACCTTATTGGATATTACTAGGATTGATAATTTTTTTACTTTCCGTTATTTTTCATGATCAGTATTGTTAATAGCATAGAACAATATAGAAGCGACACTCGATCAGCTGATGGGTGAAGTGTTTACCTATGATCTGAAGTCCGAACATTCAAACTGTTTCCGTTTACCAACATGATGTTATACCCGTATTGAAAAACCGTTTCCGATTAAGTGGCAGGGTATTCTGCGCGGGGTCGGGTTGTTTCCAGCATAGAAAAATTGTTTCCACTGTTTACTGTAACGTATGCCACGCCCCTTTAGAGACCATTTTCAAGGCCACAATCGCCCGATCCGACCAATTCACGGAGTGTCGTACCCCTGTTAATAGTCGTCAACCTGTAAATCAATTTAGATTTAGTATATGTTTTATATTATATATAATAAAATTCTATGTATAATATAATTTAACTGATAGAAAAAATGTACACTTAAATGCATAGATATTAAAGAATGGATAGGCCATTTATGCTTAACATACGGGAATGAACATGAAAATATTTTGAGGTTATAGAGGTGTTGCGCCACGACAACTCTTACGATTTGTGGCAGTTGTTTGCCGTGACTTGCGCTGTAGTATCGAGTATAGGTGACCACAATAATATAACAACAAAACACCAAATAATTATGAACGGTGGATTAACACCAAAAAAAATTACTATATTGTATACACTTAACGCAATATATAATACTATGTATATGACAAAGGGAGGGCGCCCCAATCTTACAGTAGGTATAATTAAATACAAATGAACACACAAATATCAACACATAAATATCAACACATAAATTATAAATCAATTGACCTGGTACGCTGATGAAAGTGAGACTTGAGACTCCTCCGGATCGATTGCGAAGACATCGACATCCAGCTGTCCCGCGGAAATCGCTGCGGCAGCACGCGACTATAATCGTCAACACACGGTTGATGCGGCGGCACACAATAAGATGGTGGCGGCACGCAATTTGGATCGGCGGCACGCTTACGCAACGGCGGCACACGATCGAGGTAGTGGCGGCACACGGAATTACAAGCGGCGTTACACGATGATAGTGGCAGCACACAAAAGGTTAACGGTGGCACTCAAAATTACTACCAACGGCACACGTGATAGTGGCGGCATACGTGAAACGGCAAACCGTAGCGGCGGCACACGAAATTGACGGCGGCCCACGTGGTAGTGGCGGCACACGGAGACGACAAACCGTAGCGGCGGCACACGAAATATTACCAACGGTTCGCAATTACAGCGGCGGCACACAACAATGTAGTGACTAGTGGCGGCACACGAAATAATATAGGCGGCACACGGAATTAAAAACCGCTCGTCGCACACTATACAAATTTTAAAAAGCACGGCGACGCAAAAGGCGTCGACCAACGGTTAAGCAACGACGAACGAAAAAAAACACGTTGCGCGCACGGTACCGGTAACGCGCCTGCAAAAATCCACGGCCGGCGGCACGGACACAGCGTGACCGGTTCGAGAGAGAGGCAATGAAAATGGCCAGACTGGCACCACACGTACCTGTGAACGACGCGGTGTAATTGAACCGCGCCGAAACAGTCCGGTGTTTGAACATCCTCCCCCCGTGAGGCTTCGCATCACCAGTGATACGGCACGAACGTTAAAGATCAATCCTGGCATGAATAGTTGGTTGACGGCTGGGTATGGAATTAGATGGTGAACAGTCAACGAATGGCGCGACGGCTGAAGTGTACAATATTATACAGAGTTCATTTACAAATTTATATCAATAGTAGATAATTCAAAAAAAAGAAAAATAGTGACATATGGTCCGTACAATTGTATAATTTCATAAAACAAAACAAAACAAGTATAATTTAAAATTATATAAACATAAACATATTAATGTGGTCACCAGATGTTATGACTCCCGAGAGGCTCAATGTTTCTAGGGGGGCCGTATGACAGCATAAAAATAATAAAACAAGAGGTGACTGTATAGAATTAGCGCAATGGCTGGTGATTATCAATCAACGGGTAACGGTACTAACTTAACAACTGGTCGGGTTATATCCCCCGTGCTGGTCAGCACCCGCGCAACACGGACAATCCCGTCAGCCCCTGGGGTTACCTCCATGACCCGGCCCAGTCGCCACATCAGCGGGGAACTGTGACTGTCAATAATCACCACCATGTCATTGACTTTTAAATTAGGAACATTTCGGGTCCACTTAGACCGCTCCTGGAGAGTGGTCAAATATTCGTTCGACCATCGCCTCCAAAACGCCTGATGGCACTGGTCAAGTAATTTCCATCTATCCCGGACATTGCGTTTGGAATCGGGGGTAGACCTCGGAGGAACGGCTATTAACGGCTGCCCTATTAAAAAATGCCCCGGCGTTATGCACTCTAAATCGCGGGGGTCGGTGGACGCAGGCGTTAACGGCCTAGAATTAAGCACCGCCTCTATGCGCGTCAACACGGTGGTAAACTCCTCGTAAGTGAGAACATGAGTCCCGATGACTCGAACTAATAATCGTTTTGTGGACCGCACGGCTGCCTCCCACAAGCCCCCGAAGTGAGGGGCGCTGGGGGGGTTGAAATGCCACTCAAACGATGGACGCGCATTCGCGATAACAACTTGATTTTCCGGGCTATTGATTAATTGGTGTAACTGTTTATTTGCCCCGACAAAATTTGTTCCGCAGTCAGAGTAGATGTCGCTAGGTAAACCCCGTCGGGCGACAAAACGATCCAACGCGGCCAAAAACGCATCGGTGGACAAGTTTGAAACTACTTCCAAATGCACGGCCTTAACCGTAAAACAGATAAACACGGCTATATAGACCTTATATACGCGCGGTTTTCGTAGTCCGAGATCACGCATTTGCAACGGTCCGGCAAAATCGACGCCTACGCGGGCGAACGGCCTACACGGTTGTACACGCGCAGCTGGTAGATCGGCCATTAACGGTTGGGCCGGTTGCGCGTTCAGCCGCACACACACAGTACAACGAGACATTACTCTATGTAGTACCGACCTGAGCGCAATTATCCAATACTGTCGCGAAATTAGAGCTGCCATGACTCGCGGTCCCGAATGGCAAGTTATTCTGTGCCATCTCTCGCACAGTAACTTGGCGAAATATGACTCTTTGGCCAATAGGACGGGATGTTTGCAGTCGTACGTTAACAGGGAATGTTTTAAACGACCCCCTACTCGGATCACCGAATCGGCGCCGATAAAAGGCGATAATTTTGACAATGATTTCGATGAAATATGATTGCTGTTTGACAGCTCGCGTCGTAGCACAGCAAAATGAACGCGTTGTGACACTAATATTAGCACACGAGTTGCCTCGTCGAGCTCTGACTTACACAAGTACTCAGGCGGACGGACTCCGAGTCTGCCCCTACGACAACATTCGATAAACCGGCGAACGCGCGCTATCACCCGGATCATACGATCAAACGAAGAAAAGCAACTGAACCATTCGGCACACACATCGTTAACAACAGCAGTGCAAACTACAGGCCGGAGTTCGGCTGAACCATCTGCGGTGATCTGTGGTGACGTTCGTTCCCAACCGGACGTATCGGTGTAAATTACCGGCGGCCCGCTCCAATATAAGGTCAAACTCGCTAACACGGACGGCATGACACCCCGTGACGCACAATCGGCGGGGTTGTTTGATGAGTCAATATGATGCCACTGACAAGTGGGTATCAAAGTATGAACCTGATGAACGCGATTCGACACATACGTTTTGAACGACTCGTGGGGAACGTTCAACCATGACAGAGCGATCATAGAATCGGACCACGCATGAATGCCGATTATATTTAATTGTGGCGCCAGTATAAGATTTAAACGACCTAACCAACGGGCCAATAAAACCGCCGCGTTTAGCTCAAGGCGCGGCACAGTTAACGATTTCACGGGTGCTAACTTGGTCTTTGACCCAAGTAAAAAAATACAATTATCTGGCGGGGCATCAATAATGCGTACGTACACTACGGCCGCGTAGCCAAGCTGCGAAGCGTCGCAGAATCCCAACAGTAAGCATGGTGAGCCTTGTCGCGCATTGATGTACCGTGGAACTTCAATCGTGATCAATGATGCCAAATCCGCAACGAAGCCAGCCCAATCCGCGTGGATACTATCGGGTAGGGGAGCATCCCATGATAGCCCACTACACCATGTCCGTTGCATTATAGATTTTGCTAAAAATGTTGACGGCGCGAAAAAACCTAGCGGGTCATAAATACTTGCTACTAGTGACAATATGCCCCTTTTTGTAAATACTGGCGTGGGGTCAGGACGGAGAGCACAACAAAAACTATCACGATCCGGATGCCATTCGATTCCTAATATTTTTGTGCTATACCCATCGACCGTGTCAAACGGGAGTGGTCCCGAACCGCGACTATCAACCGGAATTGTATTTAAAATTGATAACGTATTTGCTGACCACTTTTTTAGCTCCAAACCCGACCTTCTCAACACCGTAATTAAGTTTAATTGGAGTTCGAGCGCCTCCTGTTCTGTATCCGCCCCGACACAGATATCGTCCACATATGTTTGGTGAGTTAAGGCCTTGCGTACCGAAATACATTCATCGCAATCTTCGGCCGCTATGGATTTTAATACGCGCAATGCGAGAAACGGTGCGCAGTTCACCCCGTATGTTACCGTATCAAGCTCGTACTCAACGAGTTTTTCGAGCGGAGACGACCGCCAAAACACGTGCTGGAGTGTGCGGTACTCCGGTAGGACCAATATTTGGCGGTACATTTTACATATGTCTGCCGTAAAAACTATCTTTGGTACACGAAAACGGGTCAGTATATCGACGATGTCTTGTTGTAATTTGGGGCCCTTCAATAGACACTCGTTTAATGACAAACTTTGAGGACCCTTCGCAGACGCGTCAAATACGACGCGGATTTTGTTGTCACCATCTGCAGGTCGATACACGGCGTGGTGCGGTATAAAGTATGTCCCGGGTGTTTTTGCCACTGACATATGACCTAATGCTAAGTATTCGGACATAAAATTACAGTATAACTCTCGTAGTTTGGAGTCCGTCGACAGCCGTTTCTCGAGATTTTCAAAGCGTTTGATCGCGTGTTCACGGGAACCTGGAAAACTTAGCGAAGACAAGGCTGTGCGCGTCGGTAATGGCACGGCGAATCGTCCAGACGGCAGTCGCTTGTGTTCCGCTACGAATATTTCTTCACATCGGCCTTCATCCGTGAAACTCTCGGGGGCGGTTACCGGCTCCTCCACGTGCCAGAATTTTTCCATTAAATCTTGAATTGAGACGGTTAATGACACGGGGAACGATGCGTGGCATTCGACCTCAGTTTGGAGCACCGGCCCGATCAGAATCCATCCAAAAATAGAGCTGAACGCCGTGGGTAGATCGGCAGCTATAGTAACTTTCCGGCCGTCCATTATCTGCGCGAATAAGTCGGCACCCAATAACATATCAACGGAAGACGCAATATTGAACGTCGGATCTGCAAGGGCTAAGTTCGCGAATCGATCCTTGACGCTGGTGTCTAGAGATCGACGTGGCATGTTGGACGTGATCGACGGCATTACCCACGCCTTTGTTTTCAATTGTGGTTCCGTAGCAAATCTTGGTTGGACGACACAATCGACCATACCTCGGACATCAGCAACTGCTGCGCCGGATAGGCCAGTAATCGGTGCTGTCCAGTTTGTCAGCCGGAGTCCTAAACGAGTAACACAGGACACAGTTATGGCACTTATTTGGGATGCTGAATCGACGATGGCACGGGCCGTTTGCCAGGTACCACAATGGTCACGGATATGAATGAGGGCGGTGCCCAATAGCACGGCTGATGAATCGTCGATCCTGTGTGTCGTTGATGTAGCACAGAAGGGTGCATCGTCACTAGATGGACCGCTCTCTGAATGGCGTCGTGTTGAAAACCCATGAAGCAGCGTATGGTGTTTCTTTGAACATGTTGCACAGCGGAGTTTTGAATGACATTTGTTGGCCCAATGATTGGTCGATAAACACGTGTAGCATACACGGTTATCACGAGCCCATTTGTTGCGGTCCTCGACCGACAACGACGCGAATTTCCGACAGTCAGTAATTGTATGCCTTTCACGGCAGTTCGGACAGGAGTCACTCTTGGAGCTCGATGGCTTCGAAACGACTAACGATGTAGTGGTTGGTTTGAACGGAACCTTTTTGACGAACGCGTTGCTGTGTGATGTAGACTGTGGTCGATTATTGGGCCTTTTCTGATGATCTCCGGCAATCTCCAAAATCGATACACGGGACTGTACAAAATTCAGCAAGTCAGTCACAGTCGGAAACTCCGGGGGGGGCGGACGACTCGAATAATTTGCGTGTGGATGCCGGGAGACACCGAAAAGCCATGGAGAACACTATGAATGATCCGAGGTCCTTGATGTTCAATGCATTTAATAACGCAATATTTTCGGAAAAGAGCGATACAAAATTATTGAGATCGAACAACGTTTCTTGCTGAGACACCGGTGCGTTGAGTAACTTGTCGATCAATGCATTCGCGACTAATCGCGGGCGATGAAAACGCGACGATAACGTGGACCACGCGAGGTCGTAATTGTCACTGGACACGGGTATATTGCGTATGGCGTCAGCTGCAGCACCCTGCAAACATCCGATCAAATGTTGCATTTTGTCGATTTTCGGTATGTCGGTCCTATCGCCAACAAGCGCGAAGAACCGATCGCGGAACGTGGGCCAATAATTAAAATCACCATTGAACGACGGTAACGGGATTTCAGGTAGTCTCGATGTTGGCTTAACTGGTACATCGCTGGCATGATTTTGTTCAGTTAGACCGCGCTTAGCATTCTTGAAATTATCGTAATTGCCTTGCATGGCGATTGCCGTAATAGCATTGATAATAGAAAGCACTTCGGCTGGCAACTCGGGTGAATATTCGCTTTCGGCATTTATTTCCAATAAACTGTCTAACGCATCATTGTCCGCTGCTTCGAATTGTGCCCATAAATCATCCAACGTCGCAGCCGCTATATGCAGTTCATCCATAAGACTAGGATCAATTTTTGCGCGTTTAGCGAGGCTATCAATTGATCGAATTTTCTTGACAGCGATAATACGTTTTGTGTCAGCTCTGGTGATAAGACGTCTGACGCGTTTTATTTCCTTATCTTCTGCTGTCTCGCCCATGTTGACTGTTGTCTGACTTTGCCCGGAATAGACAGTCCAAAACTACCTTACTTCTTCATTGGAGACGAAGCATTTGGTTTACATAAACATTTACTGAGACCTTTTGGTGGAACACATCTAACAGTCGATAAAAGAATTTTTAACTATCGACTATCTAGAGCAAGAAGATTTGTTGAATGCTCTTTTGGGATCCTCACAAATAAGTGGCGGGTATTTCATCGACCAATTAATGTACAACCAGAATTTGCTGTCAAAATTGTAAATGCTGTTTTACATAATTTTGTACTTGAGAGGGATGTATATAACGATTTGGATACAATGTCAATCACAGGTTTGTCAGATATATCTGATGAGAGTAACGTAAGAGGAGGCCTTACACCAAATAACATAAGAAATACATTGTGTAAATATTTTGTTTCTGACGTCGGAAGTCTACCATGGCAAATGTCGTAAATATAAACTTGAAATACCAGTGAATATTATAACAAATTAACTAATTTATATCGGTATTTCAATTTTTTAATAAACTAAGAATTTATATTTTAAATAATATTTTATTATTGTAGTATTAGTAAAAATATACTTACCAAACAAATTTTTTTTCTTATCATCAAGAGCATCAAATTCCTTTTTAAGTTCTATTAAAACTTCTCTACTTTTTGTAGCATTTCTATCTTTGTATAGTTCTAAACCTTTGTCCCACAACACTGGTCTCTCTTGCACGAGATTAATTAAAAATTCAACATCGTATTCTGCCATTATTTTGTCAATATGTTGTAAGTTTAAGTTTAATCGTGTCTCGAAGTGACTGATATCGGGACTGGTCGAACTTTGCCGCACGAATAAAATCGTATAATGTGAAAACGTGCATTTGGTCACGTACGCCACTAAGCTTATCGCGCCGTCCGGCTGCCGTATACTGTAGTGGCAGTAGACGGCAGCTGAACGGCACGGCGCCGGAATTTTGCCGTGACCGTATAATATGAAAGTGCATCTTATTCGCACCTCTAACAGAATGTAGCCGTCCGGTTTTTTGCCGTATTTAATGAAAACGTTGCGAGATCAGGTCATATGGATCTCACTACGAAAAATGATCTCACAACGCTGCTCATTTTCCATATGTTGGATCCCATAAGGTATTATATGTAAACCCACACACACACACACACACATACACACACATCATTTTGTGGTATGAAGGGTACGGTCAGTAAATGTTACCTCTTACCTTTAATCGGAGCTGGCGCAATATATTAGAATAAATTTGCAACCTAATTTATAAAATACAAAATTTGTATGCTATAAATATAATATAGGTACATATTATTTCGAAAACAAAATATAATTATGTTTATTTTAACACCTAATATCATTCTGTACCGTACATTCTTAACGGCAGTTAACGCATACGGTATTCGATATAAAGTTCGTATAAATGGTTAACAAGTGTTCTGTGTTGCTGTGTAAAAGTCGAAAGCACAATATTAAAAAGTATTCGATATTTCAAGTGCCGAAAAATAAAGATATTTCTGAACTATGGTCCAAAATTATATCGCAAGTTAACCACAAACAAACTAATGCGAAATATTTGTGTGAACTCCACTTTAGTAGTGAAGATGTTATAAGGAATTATTCTGGTTGCAATATGCCAGTTAAACAGAGGTAACTTGTGTTTGTATTCTGTCTGGTATTATATTATTTGAATAATTATGATAATTATTGATCCTTACCATTGTTTATCCTAAATTATTTGTTAATGAAATGAAAAAATGTTAAATTAATTTTTTTTTCTTTTAGTTCTAGTTCTACAGATAGTAATAATGGTTCATTTTCTTCTGCTGATTTTGTTATTCCGCTGTCTGCTACTAAACCTAGGCTAAAAATAAATGCTATTCCTTCAATTTTTGAAATAAATGGTTAGTGTAATGATTTAACTACATGGATATATGTATATATTATAAAAAAAAAAACTATTCAATTCATCTTATTTTTAGATCAAAATGTTACTGTTACCAATAATTCTTTAAGTGTTGAAGAATATAACAAATGTTTAGCGTCAACTAGTAACTATTATTGTTCTGATATACTACAATCTACGTCGCATGAGGTTAATTAAATAATAATTTGAATTTTTAACTACCTACCTATTTAAACTTACAATCCTAATTATAGTACCTATAAGTTTCTTATAAAGTTGGAAAAATAAAATAAGGTATGAATGTATTAAGTGTTTTTAAACTAAGATTTCTTTTTAGTCTTTACCACTTCAACCATCATGTAGAAAACAACTTAAGTGGTCTGCTGAAGATGTAATCTTGCCAGAACAGTTACCATATCCACAAAATGATGAAGTAATTAAATATAAATAAAATAGTCCCCCTAAAAAAAAAGAACCCAAAAATACTAAATAAATATTTAGTGATCTGTTTTTAATTTTTTTATTAGTCTCCAATATCTGACTTGTTTAGTTCCTATGATGATTTATTGAAAAATTACAAACATATAGTCTTACCTATTGCTTGGAATAGTGTATGTGAAGATAGTTCAATGGTGTTTTTTTTTGTGCGTCCAAATGGTTACAATAAAATGGCTGTTGTTGAAAAACAATTAGTATTTACTGATGATGAAAAAGTTGAGTGCTATATATTAAATTGCACGTACATGTCCCCAACCCCACCCATTCTGAAATTTGAAATTTTTTTCAAGTCAACATTTAGCAGTCAATTAGCAACAATTTGCAAGACTGGTTTCACAATTTGCAAGCCATTAGCAAAACCATAAAACAAAAAAATGTATGGGTGGGGCTGGAGACATGTGTCTCCAGCCCCACCCATCTCATCGAAAACACATTTTTTTAATTTTTCTTGAACCATCATTTAGCAGCCAATTAGCAACGATTTGCAAGGTAGTTGTCGAAATTTGCAAACAAATATTTCGTCCGTAAAAGAGGTTTCCGAAATTTGCACATGTCCCCAGCCCCACCCCGTATTTAAAAAATGCGAATTTCGACTTGAGTTTCATGTCAACATTTAGCAGCCAATTAGCAACAATTTGCAATGTAGTTATTTTCTTATTTTATTCTAATTCACAAACGAATATTTGTGGATATTTGAAATGTTCATCATATATGTATATGTTTATTACACCACTTACATACTTGATAAAGTTTTCAAAATAATTTTACTCCTTTTTAGCTGTTTATTGATATTTTCAATTTTTAATTTTTTAAATTTGTTTTGTCTCTTTACATCAGTAAAATGTTATTCGTTCTGCCATTAAGCTTAAAAATGTAATACAAGGGTGCCGATGTGTTTGTAAACAAGTGTTTTAAAAATATTAAAAATACAAATTCACTATTTTTTTTTTTTATAAGTATTTAAAGGTCTAACGATTTTAGTTTTTTTTAAAATTTAAAAATATTATTCATTGGTACTCGAAATTTCTTAAGTATATTGTTGTATTATACAAATATGATAATACCTATGCAAATAATATTAAATCGACCTACTGGCTATCGTATTAATGCAAACAGTATTTAAAAATATAATATAAAATATTCAATTCCCTACAAACCGTCTCCTCTCAAAATCGTTTTTCTTATACAATGATATAAGTAATATCATTGAATTCAAATTTAAGTAATACCATCCATTACAGCGACTCACAGGTCACTTGTGACTTATTGTACAGCGGAGAGTCACCCATTTGCCCGCTCTCATCCCAAAGCAGTGGTGACGGGAACTTAATGTAGGTATACTTTATAACTACTAACTAGCCTAAATTTATACATCCAATAACTACGACCTTTTATTCATTTTTTTTTTAAGAAATTTATACCTTATTGGATATTACTAGGATTGATAATTTTTTTACTTTCCGTTATTTTTCATGATCAGTATTGTTAATAGCATAGAACAATATAGAAGCGACACTCGATCAGCTGATGGGTGAAGTGTTTACCTATGATCTGAAGTCCGAACATTCAAACTGTTTCCGTTTACCAACATGATGTTATACCCGTATTGAAAAACCGTTTCCGATTAAGTGGCAGGGTATTCTGCGCGGGGTCGGGTTGTTTCCAGCATAGAAAAATTGTTTCCACTGTTTACTGTAACGTATGCCACGCCCCTTTAGAGACCATTTTCAAGGCCACAATCGCCCGATCCGACCAATTCACGGAGTGTCGTACCCCTGTTAATAGTCGTCAACCTGTAAATCAATTTAGATTTAGTATATGTTTTATATTATATATAATAAAATTCTATGTATAATATAATTTAACTGATAGAAAAAATGTACACTTAAATGCATAGATATTAAAGAATGGATAGGCCATTTATGCTTAACATACGGGAATGAACATGAAAATATTTTGAGGTTATAGAGGTGTTGCGCCACGACAACTCTTACGATTTGTGGCAGTTGTTTGCCGTGACTTGCGCTGTAGTATCGAGTATAGGTGACCACAATAATATAACAACAAAACACCAAATAATTATGAACGGTGGATTAACACCAAAAAAAATTACTATATTGTATACACTTAACGCAATATATAATACTATGTATATGACAAAGGGAGGGCGCCCCAATCTTACAGTAGGTATAATTAAATACAAATGAACACACAAATATCAACACATAAATATCAACACATAAATTATAAATCAATTGACCTGGTACGCTGATGAAAGTGAGACTTGAGACTCCTCCGGATCGATTGCGAAGACATCGACATCCAGCTGTCCCGCGGAAATCGCTGCGGCAGCACGCGACTATAATCGTCAACACACGGTTGATGCGGCGGCACACAATAAGATGGTGGCGGCACGCAATTTGGATCGGCGGCACGCTTACGCAACGGCGGCACACGATCGAGGTAGTGGCGGCACACGGAATTACAAGCGGCGTTACACGATGATAGTGGCAGCACACAAAAGGTTAACGGTGGCACTCAAAATTACTACCAACGGCACACGTGATAGTGGCGGCATACGTGAAACGGCAAACCGTAGCGGCGGCACACGAAATTGACGGCGGCCCACGTGGTAGTGGCGGCACACGGAGACGACAAACCGTAGCGGCGGCACACGAAATATTACCAACGGTTCGCAATTACAGCGGCGGCACACAACAATGTAGTGACTAGTGGCGGCACACGAAATAATATAGGCGGCACACGGAATTAAAAACCGCTCGTCGCACACTATACAAATTTTAAAAAGCACGGCGACGCAAAAGGCGTCGACCAACGGCTGCATACGAATTGCATGCCAAAAAAAAAAAATGTCCAAATTGCATGCCGTCTCTTGTAGGGGTTTGTCCGAATTGCGTGCCATCTCTTGGAGGGGTCTGTCCGAATTGCATGCCATCTCTTGGAGGGGTCTGTCCGAATTGCATGCCACCTCTTAGAGGGTTTTGTCCGGATTGCATGCCGTACACCACACGTTTATTTACTATGCACTTAAACAACTTAAACTTTTTTTTTGGACTTTTTATATCCGTGTAAATATTTTCCCAAACAGTATCTATATTGGAGTAATGCAGTGTATTGTGGTCTCGGTCTGTTTCACAACAGATTAATAATATTTTATTATTATGAATTATTATTATATATTATTTTGTTTATTTAAATAATTGTAATATTGTGTGCCCGAAATGTCAAAAAAACCACCAAATTTAAAAATAATATTATTTAAAATACACTCTCTTTATTACCCTGAACTACAATAGTTTTATTTAACTAATGGCCTTTGTTGTCGATGAAAAAAAATAGTTTTATTTTATGATTCTTATTCACAGTGTCACCTTCTACAATATTTATATGTTTTATTGTAATGTAACAAAATCCCGATCCTCCAGTTGAAAAGTAAGTTGTTTATTCGGATATACCCCTCTAAGAGATGGCATGCAATTCGGACAGGCCCCTCCAAGAGACGGCATGCAATTCGGACAGACCCCTTCAAGAGACGGCATGCAATTCGGACAGACCCCTTCAAGAGACGGCATGCAATTCGGACAGACCCCTCCAAGAGACGGCATGCAATTCGGACGACCCGATTTATATTAATTTTTTTGGCATGCAATTCGGATGCACCGCGACCAACGGTTAAGCAACGACGAACGAAAAAAAACACGTTGCGCGCACGGTACCGGTAACGCGCCTGCAAAAATCCACGGCCGGCGGCACGGACACAGCGTGACCGGTTCGAGAGAGAGGCAATGAAAATGGCCAGACTGGCACCACACGTACCTGTGAACGACGCGGTGTAATTGAACCGCGCCGAAACAGTCCGGTGTTTGAACAGAGGTCTTAACACAAATGTATATATATATAATTATTGTACATAATTTATGATAAGACCCTCTGCTAAAATGAGAAGCAATGATAAAAAACAGTCTTTCTCTCTTCCCCATTCCTGTGACACTTCCCTCTATTTTATTAATATAGCCATGGCCTATCCATTCTTTAATATCTATGCTTAAATGTGACAATGAATGATAAGAGTCAAATAAGATTAAAAGAGATCTTGTCTTTTCAACTAATTTAACATATAAATCTTATAATAATTTTTAATATTAAGTAATTATACAGTATAAACTAAAAATTCACAATTTACAGTTGTCGTTTCTTTGACAGGTATTGGTTTTTTTTTTAAGTCGTCAAACAACTCCCAGTTTCGGCCATATCTTTTTGTGTATGCCGTATAGTGTCCCACTGAGCTTCTTAAACCACCTTTTCCTTTATAAAAACATAGTACACCCCTCAGTTCATAATTGTTCGTACCATGTGTAAGTATTTGAGGAATATCACACAGTTTCAATTTCATTAGTGTAGCAGCTTCACTGCTTCGCTGACTTGAAATCATGTCTTCTCCTAAAATTAAAAATGTTAAAAAAAGTTAGGTGTGTACCATGAATAAATATATATTTACAATAATAAATTATTACCTTCCCAAAATAAAACGTCAATGAATAGGTGCATTGGTGAAATTAAAAATTTTGTTTTTTTTATTCCATCACACTTTTCATTTGAACATTGTTGGTGTTCTTTAATACTCGTGCGGTCATTTAAATACTGCTGAAGTTGACTTATGTTTGTTTCTATGTCAGTTTGAAATGTTATAAAATTATAATTCATGTAAGATTTATTAAGACACACGTTAGATGAACACTCAGTAATTTCTTTAAGTGATGGAAAATCAATAAATAATTTATCTATCACATTTCCAGTAGTAGCGTCACAAATAGCCAGTGTGGTGTCATATTCTAATGAGCGAGTTTCTGGATTTAAATAGTACATGATTATCTCAGCTCGTGTCGAGTACGTTGCAGATGTTATGCCATTTTTAACGATACTCGAAATGAAACAAAAATAATCAGAATCTATTGAATCAATAATTTTGGAATAGTTTTGGCTATCACAATAAGATACCTATAAAAATATAAGATTAATAAAAATATTTAGGTTATAATAAACGGAAATGGTTTTAATCGATCTAATTTTGAAATCAACATATTCAAGAAATTACTTAAATAAATGTATAAATTACTATAGGTTTTTTATATAGGTTATACATATATAAGTTAATATTTAGTAACAGTTTACAGTAGTTAATAGTATTTTATTTTATTGTAGTACTATTACTTATCATTTATTAAAATAATATTAGTACAATGATATGAATGATCATAAAAACTAATATTTTTATTCAATGTCAATAATTACCATAAGAATTGATGTAATAGAATCAATTGCACAGGTGTTGCTGAAAATAACTTTTCCCTGAATATTTTTTGTTTTACTGCTTTTTAATTCTTCAAATCGAGACCCATTTTTTAAAATTGGTAAGGACTTCATACTTCGTGAATTACTTATATCCAGGTATCGTAAATGAGGATTGGGCACCAGGTATGATTTTGATTTTCTAGGTTTTTTACGGTTCCAATTTTCAAGGGCCAAGCTCTCTTCATTTAAATCACTTTTTTCTAATACAAAAAAAAAAAATAAAAAAATAATCAAAAATAAAATAGAAAGTCAATATAATAAATACCTATTTATTTTTATTACACGGTTAAAACAATTGCTAAGATAATGAATACATTATACTTTTAATATTTCAATATAGTTTAAGGATATTTTTTTTCATATGTTGTTTTTTCTACTTTAAAGTTAAATTTTATAAATTTATACATAATTTTTTTAGCTGGTTATAATGTAAATATAAGTAAATATGTGAAATCAATAGAATAAGATTAGCTTGGCGTAGTGCGGTTGCTGCAATTAATGACGGGGCGAGAGTGAAAGTAAGATCTGCCCGCTGCCACTAGTTCCCGGATGGGTGACCATCTGGGTTTTTAGTGACAAAAACCTTGCCACACATACACGTGTTGCTAACCAACCTCTACAAAAACTTGTGGCCATAGGTAACCGGGCTCAAAATAAAATAAAAAAAAATTAATAAGATATTTGTTTAATTATAGAACAAATATTAATTTCGGCAACCGGGCGGCATTTTTCTTCGGGCAAGTCACGGTGTCCGGAGAATAAGTGCCTCCATCCCCCACCCGGGCATGTCAGATACCTACGGGTGCCCACTTGAAAATTCTACCAAACCAACACACACGTGTTACCAACTTTCAATACCAACCATACAAATCAATCCACCGTACCACCCATATCCCCATAACAGTACATAACCCCACGATAGCTAATGGCCTAGTCGCCGGGCTTAAATTCAATAAAAAAAAAAAAAATATATTAATTTGTATAATTTTACATAAGGTATACGCTATTTGTATTATTATTAACTATGCCTACATAAAAATTAGTGCCAAATAATTGTTTAATAATTGTTTTCTATCCTTATCCTGATCGCGGCAGGTATAAAAATTAATGAATAATAAATTTAAAAACATTTTTTGGATAGGATTATCATTCTCTGTTGTTACCTGTGATAATTGTATTGCTACTAAAATGATTTATTGTTTCAAAATTTGTGTTAGATTATTAAGTGTTAAAAACAAACAATTTAAAATTTAAAGTACATTTATCAATCGTTTATAATTTTCAAAATAAATATTGTACCTACCTACGTTACATAGCGGATAAGTTGTATATCTATTTCTTTCTTCTGCTATTTCATCATTCAATGTTGCTATCAAAGTGTCATCAACCATAATATTTTCAGAATCATCAATTTTATGACTATATATGTTGACTTTACAACTTTCAATTCCATTACAGGACCTCTCTTCACTATCTATTCCACTAGCACCTTCTTCTAAAACTCCACACATCGTTTGAGGCGTAGAGTTGTTGTCGTTATTTACAGATGGTAAATGATGAATTTCATTTTTTGCATAACGTATCAGTGAGTATCCTTTGAGCGCTTGAATGTGGTTTTCCAAAAATATTTCGATGTTCGTTGGTAAATTTATGTGTTTCATAGTAATATTTTTAAGTTTCTTGAAACTTGATTCTACAGCAGCAGAACTAGAAATGTCTTCTCCATAATCAAAAATTGGTATCATTACGGCAGACCATAAAGGTATATTTTTCGTTGTTTTTATAAGAACAGAAACCAATTCAGGGCAATAGAATGGATTAATACCTGTTCCATCTTTAATTAATGTTTTACTTTCTAACAAAATGGCATCAGCCCATGCTTGAAATGTATTCTCGTATGAATCCAAAGCTTTGTTCTGGCGTTCGTACTCATTTTCTATCAATATTCGAGCATCATCTTCAGTTTCAGCTAATGATACTATATCATCAAACTCTATTTGTAAATCAACAAAACCGGTTGATGTGGCTTCAGTTAAAAAACGTTTTTGTTGTTCGCAGGGAGTTTCTTCACCATTCTCAATATCTGTTCCATTTGTTTCATTAGTCAGCAATACAAATAAAGGTAATAGCAAAACACGAATTTCATTCATTGTTTTGCACTTGATTAACAACCCAATCGCACAAAGTATCATTTCTCTAGCCAATCGCGTGATTGATTTTAACGGTCTCCATTTGCTAGCTATTTTGATGAAATGCGCGACGTCGATTCTAACAAAACAGCGAGGAAGCGCTTGGTAGTCAAATACAGTCTCCTTAAGTAATCCAGCACAAGCTCTCAGATAGTCTTGTAGAGTTGAGTACTGGGTGAAACTCTAAACAATAGCTGATAATAGGGCTATAGAATGGTCACACACCGCCTCTCTTGGTTTCGGAACATCACAATTTAACCAATTTTGTAACCCATTCGATATTGAAATATTTGAATGACTCTCACTTATCATATTGGTTACCGTAAAATTTTGGTGTTTTTGAGCATCATATACTAGAGCTTCATACAATAAAAGGGATTTCGTTTTGTTTTCTTCTATGCCACATTTTGAAAAACTTTTTACCACTGAACCTGTTGCATCAATAACTATCTTAGGATATTTGGTGGTCTGACAGTAACTCCTATAAATAGCTATTTGTTCAGCAGCATGATAATGAATGTAAAAAGGTTCATATCCCATATCATGTAAAATGTTTTTAAAGTCAGATTCTTTTTTCATTATTGCCAATGAAATAAACGTATCTTCATTTCTACGATTAGAAGCTAATTTCCGAGACTTTAAAAGTCGTAATGAATTCGATGATGGAATTATTGCAGGTTCAGGGTCCCCTAATACAAACAAAGTAACCAAGATTTACTGATATTCCATATCAAAATGTCAAATAAATAAAATGTTGGATTCTGATGGAGCATTGCATGTATTTAATTTAAATATAATATATTATGTTATTTTGTGTGTGTGTGTGTGTGTGTGTGTGTGTGTGTGTGTGTGTGTGTGTGTGTGTGTGTGTGTGTGTGTGTGTGTGTGTACGAATTTTGATAGGAACAACAACGAATCATAGAGCTCAAGAAATGTATAAAATATAATAAGTGATGCATACCTAATTTCATTAGACGATGTGCTTCCTTTTCCCTGTAAGTTTCGCAAGCAATATTGTTGTCAATAATTGACGTTAAAGCCTTTTCTCTAGCTGGACCAATCAATCTTCTTTTTTTATTGCATTTACTATGGGACTCATTGAAATTACCGATGTACAAACAGTGCATTAAAACTCTGTTAAATAATTAAAAGTAATTATATGACATGAAAATATCACTTTCAAGGTTATTAATGAAGCTAATTCCATATATTATATAATATTATACCTATATATGTTTTTATAGGGCTGTAAAACGATCAACAGCGGATATTATGGTCATGTAGTTAACCCCCTCTTTCATAGAAATTATCTAAACTAGTGCAAATAATTTCAAAGTGATTTTTAGAATTTTGAAATCAAAATTATAATTTGACGAATTCTTCAACAATTTTGGTCAGCCCTCCCCTATCCCATTTTTACAACCATGCCAAAGCATTGCATATTATATTAAGTAAATTAATCGTTATAAAAAATAGTTCAATATTTATATATTTATTAGATTTCTAAAAATAATAATCAAAGTTGTGTCTATTAATAATTAATAAAATAGGTCCATGTCGATGGCAACCCCCATTTCGAATTTCGGGTCCAATCAAATTGTATTCGTTAGTGCTTCGTTAATGCACGTTAGTAATTTATCCTTTCCAAAGTTATTAGCATTTGGACAGGAGATAGTTAAGTGTAATTTTAATTAAAAATGTATTTTGAATTACAAAGGGTAGTCAAAGACAAAAAAAAAAAAAAAATTAAACAAACAAATTCTACTTGACTAAAAAATGTAATTTGAATAAAAATCTAATTAGAACCATAATATAAAAAACTCCATTATAGGTAGGTACTAACTCTATTACTTCATACTATTTAATTGTAACTATATGTACCTTGAATTTTCTAGTGGCATATCCCTTACAAATCCTGAAAATTTCGAATTGCATGATGTACATCGACCAACAACATTAATATAGTTAGTTCCGCTAGGATTAACTTTTGCTCTACGAAAGACAAGGTACAAGGAAGCTGAGTGTGAATCCAAAAATGCTCAGCAAGCACAGGACTCCATGAGTTTTTAGGTAAAGCCATGTAAGATTTGGAACTTGATAGCGGTCGATTTTTATCGTTCATTCTATAAACGTATTCTCGTGGTTGTATTTCTTTCCATACATCGGGAGAAAATGTAAATACTATTTTTTTTTTTTTGGTAAATTTTCTTCATCACTTGTACTAAAAGAAGTATCTAATAAACAAATATAAATTAATATTATTATAACAATTTGTACAGATGGATTGAATATAATATTTGCTTAAAATAAATAGGTACAAACCGGACTCATAATTAGTAACATGAGGTTCCCATACCTCAGGTGTTTCTACAGTAACATTTTTAATTACTAATCCAAGCTTTTCTTTTATTTGATGTCGTCCTTTAAAAACTAGAGTATAAATGGCCATTTTACTCATAGCATCATTCAAATAAGAACTTATATCGGACCAAACAATGTCTGAAGGTGCAGCAATTCCTTAAAATAAATGTAGGAAATAAAGTCTTAATTTAATAACATTTTCAAAATATTTTGACTCATGTTGAACTAATAATTATACCCATACGACATTTTCGATAAAATAATTTTGGCTAGGTCAAAACACTTAAGAAATTAATACAAGGTTCTTGGTAAGTTTTTATTAATTTACATTTAAAATAAAGTTAATCGTAAATCAAAAATAATTTTTTATGAGCGTTTAACTTCAAATTTTGACAAAATACGTAAAAATCGCGAAAATTTAAAAACTATTTTGAGCTAGTAATTCATACAATTTTATTTTGTATACCTATGATTTTAAAATTTAATAAATGATTTCTTAAAAGTTTGTATACTTTTATCAAAAAAAAAAAATGCACACCAGAAAGTCAAATCAAACTGTTTAAGTGTTTTAAGTTAAATTTTTTACAACATTGGTTATTCTTTCGATTTCCTTATATTTGATACATATTATACCTAATACATGTTCATGAACATATGTTTGAAGTCAATTATAATTGGAATATTGTCAAAATGTCATCAAGTTATCAGATATTGTAAGTTAATAAAATTGTTAGTCTTTATTAATATAGATCTTTTTATTAAATATAGATTTTTTATTACAGATTTTTTTTTCAAGTATAGATCTTTTTATCAAGTTTATATTTTTCATTTAATATAGATTTTTATTAAATACAGTTTTTTTATTGATTTTTTTTTTAAAATATAAATCACTTTATTAAGTACATTTTTTTTTATTTTTTACAGATTTTTAATTAAATACAGAATTTATTTGAATATAAATTGTTTTATCAAATATAGATTTTTTATTTAATAGGTACAGATTTTTTAT
The DNA here is from genome assembly GCA_949089665.1 of Macrosiphum euphorbiae. Lineage (NCBI taxonomy): Eukaryota > Metazoa > Arthropoda > Insecta > Hemiptera > Aphididae > Macrosiphum > Macrosiphum euphorbiae. Next base: position 179,643,471 of record CARXXK010000001.1, on the reverse strand, counting down.
TGATTTTTTTTTCAAATATAAATCTTTTTATCAAGTACATATTTTTTATTTTATACAGATTTTTAAATTAAATACAGATTTCTTTGAATATAAATTGTTCTATCAAAGAAAGATTTTTTTTAAAGATTTTTTATTTTTTATTTTAGTTTTTCTATTGATTTTTATCGAATAGAATTTTTTTAAGAATTTAATTAAAAACATATTTTATAAAAAATCTTTATTACATTGAAATCTTAAAAAATTCTATGTTATAAAAATACAATAAAAAATATGTAATAAAAATCACAAAATTTATAAGAAAAAAAAAATGGAAATTGAATTAAAATCTAAATGGCCAAAAATTCATAATTTAAAAAATCTAGTTTAAAGAATTAGTATTTATTAAAAAATATTAATCAAACATTTTTTTTAAAAACTATTAAATTACAATCATAAAAAATGATGGTTCATAAAAAATCAATAAAAAATATGTATATTGGGAAAAATTAATAAAAAAAAACGATTTTTGATAAAAAATAATTCGTACATTATAAAAAAATTGATTTTTGTCGATTTCTTTAACAGATTTTTTATCAACCACAATTTTTATTCTACTTGGCTTTTTTGTATAACGTAAAAAATACGTTCACTGTCCGATGACCCATATGTGGTTCATGGTTTATTTCTTGATTAGTCCCTATTGAAAATTGATAAACAGTACGCGCTAGTCCACTTCGATAATATTATTTTTGATTATATTTGGAGTGCCAGAGTAAGCTACATCTATAAACAATGATAAATACAAACCAGTTATATTTAAAAATAGCATGACCCATATGTGGTTCATGGACTTGAAATCAATACTTTTTTTTGTTTATAGTTCATGACCCGTATGTGGTGCATGTTAAATTGTTACGTAAAATATGCGTATATTATTATTTTTACATGGGATTTCCTCGGATCCTTAGATACTATTTAAAATGTTTGTTCTTATCTTTGACGTACAGTTGTATAGTATAACAGTAGAACGAAAACACATTAGTTGCGTACGTGATCTTATTATTGAAACAACTTGTCGTCGAAATCGCATAATAATTTAAACGTGGACGATATTGAACGTGAATTGGAGAATAGTGACACAGAATTTGAAAATTACGACAGTGACAGTGATCCTGAATATTTGATGTCTGATGGAGAATCTGATTCAAATGATGAAGAAGTTGTAGCACATGGTGATCCAGCTATAGATTTTCTAGAAGACTGGTCAAACACTGTTTTGAATTTGGGCAGAGCTGATTTTACTGGTAAGTCTGCTGGTTTACTACATGAAATAGAAATAGAAGATTCTACAAATATCTTGAAACCGATAGACGTTTTTTTTAGTATTATCGATAATGACATTTTACTTTTAATGTGTAATGAAACAAATCGGTACGCACACCAGAGGCTAAATAATGGACCAGTTAGAAGAAGTAGTAGAATGTCTAGATGGAAAGATGTAGAAATTGATGAAATGAAAAAGTTTTTAGGTGTTTTGATGTTTTCTGGTGTTGTTGTATTTCCTACATATGAATCATATTGGAAAAAAGACAGTCTATATTATCATGAGTTGTTTCACAAAATTGGCATGAGCTATAATAGATTTATAATTATTTTAAAATGTTGGCACTTTGTAGACAATAATATTGCTAGAGATAATACAGATAGGTTATATAAAATTAAACCGTTAATGGATATGATTTTTCAAAAAACACAAAATTTGTACACTCCAGGAGACACATTAGTTGTTGACGAATCTATGATAGCTTTTAGAGGAAGACTTTTATTTCGTCAATATAACCCGTCAAAATCCCATAAATATGGTATCAAAATGTACAAATTGTGTACACCTGAAGGTTTTACATGGGCTTCTAGTATTTATTGTGGTACAGGACCTACTTTAGGAACTCTGGATAAGCCGGGAACAGTTGTGGTAAATTTAGCTGATAGTTTACTTGATGAAGGCCGTTTGATAATAACAGACAATTTTTATACGAGTGTTCCACTTGCTGAATATCTTTATGGCCGAAAAACTGATTTGTGTGGTACTTTAAGAAAAAATCGAAAATGGCTTCCAGTAGATGTAAAAGAAAAAAAATTGAAAAAAGGACAGTTTATAGCAAGACAAAAAGAATTTATTACAATTTTAAAATGGCATGACAAAAGAGATGTTTTGATGTTATCTACTTGTCATGGAGATCAATTTCAAAATACAGGAAAAACAGATAGAAAAGGAAATACAATAACAAAACCAAAAATGATTTTGGATTACAATAATACAAAACAAGGAATCGATGTTTCAGATCAACTAAGCAGTTATTATAATCCACAACGAAAATCTCTTGTTTGGTACAAAAAAGTTGCTATGAAATTACTATTTGGGATAACAATAGTAAATAGTATGATTATTTTCAACAAACAAGTAAACAAGAAACTAACTTTACTTTCATTTACCGAATCACTGTCTAGAAGTATTTTGTGTACAGAGGTTACAGACAAATCAGAATCTGTGAACATTCAAAAAAATATTTCAACGCATTTTCTTGAACAGTTTGATAGACAAAATGGAAAAATACAAAGAAAAAGATGTCATGGGTGCTATTCAAGTCTTCGTGAAGATGGACAGTTGAGTGCAGAAGAAGCTGGAAAAAAAGCAAAAAAAGTTAACACACATTGTAAAGTATGTGGTCATGCTTATTGTTTAATTTGTTACAACAAAATCCATTAGTTTTACGAATAAAATGTAATGAAATATAATATACAATAAATAATTTATTATATTATGCATGTATTTTTATTAGCTTATAACAATTACAAACATATTAAAACTATATATCATTAGAAAGCTTATCATCTCCCCAGTCTAACTGTGTTATTATGAATTTCATAGCATGTAGTCCATTCCAATAAATCAACAGGGAAATAAATGTATAAAATGAACCACATATGGGTCATGGACTGATGAAATAGGTTTGACATGACCCACATATGGGTCAAAGGACTGATCAGTTTTGATTTAATTTAACACATGGACAGTGAACGTGTTAAATACAAATTATGAAAAAAATGTATATTTGATAAAAAAAACCTTGATTGAAAATATAGAAATAGAAATAGAAATAATAAAAACTTAATAAAGAATCTATGTTCATTGAATAATCTATATTTTATAATAAAATCTATATTAAATAAAAATTGATATTTAATATAAAAATACAAGTAACATAAAAAACCTAATAAAAAATCTATATTTCATTAAAATGTAAATTAAATAAAACGACTTATTAATTTAATCAAGATTTTATTATTTAGTGTACCTTTTGATTAAATATAGAATTTTTTATCAAACAGAGTTTTAATTAAGTACAGATTCTTTAATTAATTAAATTTTTTTTATCTAACATTTTTTTATTAATCAAGATTTTTTTTTTTATTTCTATTTAGATTTGTTCAGTTTAATCAATATTTATCAATATTAAACCGAAATAATATTTACAAATTTATAAATAAATTCATATAAATAGACAATTCCGTCTAGATTCGTTAGAAACACCGAGGCGATAAAACCCGTTTGGACCTGTAAGGCGACAATATCTCAGTGTGGCGTAAATTAAAAAGACACAATTGCTTGACACACACTAATACGTATACAGTGTTGTAAAAAATACTTTTATTTAGTATTTAAAATACCATCCAAATACTATCTATTATAAAGTATTTGAAATAATCTTCAAATACAAAAATAAATTCAATTTATTTCAAATAGTGTACAACACTGTACAGTGTACACTACACACACAAATATTTATTATTTTCGATGAGCTCTCCCTACGTACGGTCTGATGTCAAATAATATATAAACTATATAACAAGTAACAGCCAATGGGTAATCAATATTCATATATTTTGTTTAGTAAATTTGTACATAATATTTTGGTTTCTTATTTGCGCTACTACGTTTGATTTTAATTAATTAATTAAAAAAAAAAGACAGACCAAATAGGAAAACAAAATTAATTACTAGTGAGGTATGTCGTACGTACGAGTATAGTAAATTAAATTATTTAAAATAATACTTTTCACTTACTTTTTTCACCATTGTCGGTAATGACGACTCTGTCTTTGAACTGGAGCACTGTTTCTACAACAACATGAGGAGGAATAGCTGGCTTTCGTCCTTTCATGTTGCACAAAATATGCACACCGCACAGATAATTAAAATTAAAATATAATAGCAAGAAAAAAATTTTCTTGTAATCACTGAACGGAATTAAAACGGACTTAAAACGGAATTAAAACGGACGAAAACGAATTAATCACAAGTGACAATTCCTAAATAATTGTTTACAAAAAATCGAAAACATCACTGATAACTCTAAAGCGATTGTTTCAACAAAATGATTATTCTACAAACATCGATATATAATTAATATTGATAACAGTAATATATATATAGGTATAGCAGTTATTAATGTCTAGTCCGTTTATGCCAATATTTTATTTTTAGAATCAGTAAGAGAAACAACATTTACCAAAATAACATTTGATTACACACAAGGCCTATTTATACGGTAGTGTACGAGTACGACATTAATAAATAATTATTATGGTTATAAATTTATAATAAACGTATAGGTAACTTAAAAATATATACGACATACGTATTTAGATAAAGAAATGAAATATTATTTGATTTGTATATCTACATACAATACAAAAAAACAAGGTTGTCTGAATAATATAATCATGAAAACGTTTATTAAATCTTAATTGATTTATAGATAGACTCTTAATAATATTTATAATTTAAACCAACAGGAAGTAAAAAAAATAACGATCTAAGCGTATTATCTAGTATATTCGACAACTACCTTGCAAATCGTTGCTAATTGGCTGCTAAATGTTGACATGAATCGCAACTCGAAAATCGCATTATATCGGTATGGGGTGGGGCTGTTGACATGTGCAAATTTCGGAAATGCTTATAACAGACGAAATATTGGTTTGCAAATTTCGACAACTACCTTGCAAATCGTTGCTAATTGACTGCTAAATGTTGACATGAATCGCAACTCGAAAATCGCATTATATCGGTACGGGGTGGGGCTGGGGACATGTGCAAATTTCGGAAATGCTTATAACAGACGAAATATTGGTTTGCAAATTTCGACAACTACCTTGCAAATCGTTGCTAATTGGCTGCTAAATGACGGTTCAAGAAAAATTAAAAAATGTGTTTTCGATGAGATGGGTGGGGCTGGAGACACATGTCTCCAGCCCCACCCATACATTTTTTTGTTTTATGGTTTTGCTAATGGCTTGCAAATTGTGAAACCAGTCTTGCAAATTGTTGCTAATTGACTGCTAAATGTTGACTTGAAAAAAATTTCAAATTTCAGAATGGGTGGGGTTGGGGACATGTACGTTTAAATTGCCCTGTGCAGTTGGATGATTTTGAAATGATAAACATTTGTTTTTCTTTTTCTTCACAATTGATTGAAGAAACTTTGTGTGGCTTAAATGTAACTCAAACATGCAATGGTGGTCCTAGTCCAGATAATTTTAAAGGTACAAAGAAATTGAATTTTGTTTATTATTATTTAAATTATTTAATTTAATTATGAAAATATAACAAAATATTTTTTATAATACATAATTAAATAATTTACCACATGCTTAAATTTTCAATGAGGATATATTCTCTAGTTTTTCAACACATTTAGGAGTTATTGTGAAACATACAAATTTGGATATAACTAATGTTTGGCGCCATGTTAAATGTCCAATGTTAACTTCTGGAAACAGCCAAAAATGTAATTGGTGCAAAAAACTGTTTTCGTTATACAGAGTTAATAAACAGCGCCTTGGTAGTGGACAAAAAAGTATATTGGACCAACACTTACACCAACCCATGCTTCAAGGTTGCAACAAATGGTGAAATCAAAGCATAGTGTTCAGAAATCTAATCTCAGGTTAATTTTTTATATATGTAATAATATTTTATTTGATCAGTATAATGTTTATCAACATTTTTATTTTATTTGTAGGAAACAAAATATTATTAATAATTTAGTATCTGAGCTAAGTAAAAAAAATGAGGCAATGAAAATGTTAACTGATGCTTCTATCCAAAATATATTACAAGAGTCAAATTTAAATGAACCTCGGCGTACACTAATTCAAGAAATTATATCGACCAGTACAGCTTCAAATCTGACTCATAGAAGATATTCAGACTATTGGATTTTGCTCTGTATTCTCCTTCATATAAGGTAATTTATCGGATCAACATAAAATGTATTAATTAATTGAACTGTCAAATACTTGTTTAGATCTCTAAAAGAGTATAAGTTTCTAAGGAAGCAACAATTTCTACCATTGCCATCACCTAAGACAATAAAAATATATCTTTCATTAATGAATACCACGTGTGGATTTGATGATAAGTTTTTCCAATTATTGAAAAAAAATTTGATTTACTTCGAACTGAAGAACGACATGGTATTCTTGTATTCGACGAAATTTTTTTGAGGGAAAGTTTGTCTGTGAACACAAATAAATTAACCTATATTGGATTTGAAGATTTGGGAGACGGGATTAAAAGTGAAAGATACGGAGAAAAGGCTGACCATGGGCTAGTCTTCTTATTTAGGAGCCTGGCTTCGAGTTATTCTCAACCCATAGCCATGTTTGCATCTAAATTTCCTGTTCCAGGTAAATATTGTTTTATAATACATAAACACGTCTTGTAGTTAATATTTAAAGAAAACATTTCAGCAAATAATTTTTACCGGAAGTAATATTAAATTAAAAAAATTATATAATATATTCTATTTTATCGTTAGGTAAAATTCTAGCTCAGCTAATTTTGAAATCTATCGTACTTCTTGAAAACATTGGAGCAAAAGTAGATGGAGTTGTCTCTGATGGTGCTTCTAGTAATCGGAAAGTTTGGAAAGAGTTTGGTGTAAGTGGTGAATTTGAAAATGTTAAAAACTACTTTACTCATCCATTGGACAAGAACAGAAATATTTTCATGTTCTCAGATGCGCCCCATCTTATGAAAACAGTTCGCAATAGAATATACAACAAAAAGTATTTGAAGGTAAGCTAGAATATTTGTATAATTTCTCAAACGTGGTCTAATATTTTTCCTGTGAATAAAACATGTCCTTAATATTGCATCAAAATATTAGGTATCTCCTGATAAAAAGTGTATTAGTTGGTTTCATTTTGTGGAAGTTTTCAACAGAGATTCCACTAATGTTCTTAGAATTTGTCCAAAAATAACAAAGAGACATTTATTTTTGGACAATTTGGCTAAAATGAGTGTTAAGCTGGCCACACAGGTATACCTTTAGTTATTTTATTTAGAACCTGATTATGATGTATGATTTTAAGGTATTAAGTCAATCTATGGCTGATGGAATTAAGTTTTATAGAGAAAGTCAATGTGCAGGACTTAATGGGAGTGAAGAAACAGAAGAGTTTACAAGGCTGTTTAACAACTGTTTCGATGCATTGAACAGAAAATATCCAAAAGCGGGAGTACGGAAAAATAGCAATGACCTAATAGTAAATTATCTTTATGTAATTTATTATTGTAATTTAATTAAGTATTTTAGTAATTTAAGTTTTAATTGTATAAACGGTTTTAATTTTAGGTTTTACAGAATACAATTAATTTTATTGATGCTTGGGAACAAAATATCAAAAATGGTATAATTTCCAAAGGTCACTTTTTAACCACCAACACTGCTGATGGCTTAAGAGTGACTCTGAAGTCTACAATTGATTTGACAAAATATCTATTAAATAAATGTGGGTTCAGTTATGTACTAACCAATAAAATGAATCAAGACTCACTCGAAGTAAGAATAAACAAATAATATAGTATATAATTATATACTCATAATATTTATTATCATTTAATTTCCTTTAGTTATTTTTTGGAACAGTTCGTCAAACTTTAGGTCCTAATCCTCCATCCTTCCACACCAACATTTATACAAATATACAAAATTCTTTCAGTTTATTTAATACTTAAACCTCCTATAACCGGAAATTGTGAATTGCTTAACACAGATGTACCGAAAATTACTATGATGGATATAAAAACAATATATGAAAATAATGGTTATTTATTAATTTCTCATTTTTCTATTTATAATAAATTTAACTGAATAAAAGTAACAAAAATATTTTTTTAATTTACAGATGCTTCTGAAAGATCAAAAAAAATTAAAGAATTAAAGGAATTACTTGATACATGTATTGAGAAAGGAAACATTGAAATCGATTCAGTGTTTGATGATCACAATTATTACAAAGCTTCAGCCGTAGATTGTGTGATCTATTATGTTTGTGGCTATATAACTAGGAAACTAGCTAAACGTTATAAGTGTGAAGAATGTACAACATATTTCAATAGTTCAACAGAAGCATCTGCAAATCCTGTAGCTGCATTAACAAACATAAAATCCAAAGGCTGGTTATTACATCCTTACCATAGTTTATTTGAGTTTATTAGGTATATAGAAGATCTATTTAACCAGTACTGTAAATATTCTGACGTTTTTGAATTAATTGTCAACCACATAACTGAAAATAATAAACAGTTTTGGTTTTCATGCTCCCTGCATAAAACAGATGTTATGTCTGATATAATTACATATTACATTACAATGCGTATGCGGCGGTATTCAGTTTTTCAAAATAGAGAGCAAAACAAATTGAGTTCTAAGAAAAAAAAATTGTCAAAACTAGTCAACACTTAATTGTAATTTTATTAATAAAATATACTTTACATTTTTACTATATAAATAACATATTCAATTTTTTAAGTTAACCTAAGCACATAAATAGGTCACCTTAAGACATTACAAGTAGACATGGATACATTTTCAAATTAAAATATTATAGTATAAACATGAACTAAGAAGATCTTCTTAGTTCATGATTACAAATATTAATAAGTTTGTTTAATATGAATATATATTTTTTTAATTATGAAATATTATTAATTAAATACTATGCATAATATTTTTGAAAATAGCTTAAATATGCATTAATAAATAATAATACAATATAAATTATAATTTAAAATATTCCTAATATGTACGTTCCTAAGTATACATACTGTAATGGGATTACGCAATTCATGTACAACGCTCACAATAACAAGTACTACTTATGTAGAAAGCGGCCTCGTCGACCGCACCCAAAAGTGGTCATAGCTAGAATAGACGCTTCGGATCACAACAACTTCCCAAGGGCGCCTACATGCCACGCGCCGCTCAATTCAAAGGGCGTCGCCTTCGTATATTCGTATATATAGAGGCTAGTGCTCCAATACTAATTAGATGTACCAGAGCCGCCAAGACCGAGCGAGCCGCTTAACCACCAGCCATTACACACGACTTACATGGAGATTATCGACTACTACAACGAGTCAACTCACGACGCTGCAATTCACCACAAGTACATTATTTATTATTGGTTTTAATAAAGTACAATTGATTCATATTTTAAATTGACTATATTTTATTGTAAAAGTACGACAGCCTTTGGATCCCTGAAGGGCCGCATGTAACACTGGCGCAGTCGGTATTGGATTCTACAAAGGGAGGCAACCATCAAAGGCTACCGTCAACAAAGAAGAACTGTACACTCTTCCGAGAAGACAACTCCAAGAAGAACCGTCAAAAACAAATAAGTCACGTCGCGGTACCAACAAATCCATCAGCATGTCATCAGCAACCAGGAACACAGCATTATTGTGAGTGAATAATTATTTAAATTTGTTACATAGACGTATGCAACATAATTAGGACATATTAGATAATTCTAAGTAGTTGACTATAAGTATAATGGTGTAAAACGTTTTAAAATTTTATTGAGGGCATATTTTATTGATTATTATTGAAGTTTTATTGAATTTATTGAGGGCATATTTATTGATTATTGAAGTTTATTATTGAGGGCATGTTTTATTGAAGTTATTATTGATTATTATTGAAGTTTATTGATTTATTGAGGGCATTTTTATTATTGAAGTATTATTGAAGTTTATTGAATTTATTAAAGGGCATATTATTGAAGTTATTATTGTATTTATAGGGCATTGTTGAATTATTATTATTATGAGTATTAACGTATTAAATAGGTAGCTAAGTAATTTATGGACAAAGAAGGTACATCTCCCTTGAAAGTAATTAATTCATTGTATGACACTAGTGTAATAGAAGAAGCCCAGTTAGAAGCCCAGTTATTAGCCCAGAGAGAAGCCCAAGCTCAGTTTGAAGCGCAACAGAAAGCCCAGTTGAATATTATAGTAGATACCCAATTAGTAGGTAGCACAAGTAAAACCCCAAGTCTACAAGTAGGAAAAGGAGTAGTCACACGTAGCCAAGTTACAGATAGTTTTTAACATCAGTCGTTAGATTCTATATCTAAACCACGCATTAAAAAATGGCAGTAACCATACAATTAGAAGACGCTTTTAAATTAATTCCACTATGCACAGGAATAGACGATATCTATCAATTCATAAATGCATGCGATATGGCAGTAAGTTTAGTCGACACAAACAGTGCACCAACGCTAGTAAAATATATTACCACACGTTTAACGGGTAGAGCATTAGAAATGATTAAATACAAAAATGTATCGAAATGGCAGTTTATAAAAAATTATTTAACAGATGCATTTGAGGTAACAACCACGGCATCGTCGTTACAACTTCAATTAAATTCGATTAGAATGTATCACAATGAGGATGCAAATGATTATTGTCATAGAGTAGAGAAACTATATAATCAGTTATGTACCGTAAGTACATTAGGCAAAGAAGCTGCAGAAGCAAAAATTATATATGATATATTAAGGGAACAAACTAGCGATTTTTATTAAAGGATTAGTAGAACCGATTAGAACAATAGTAAAATCTCGTAATCCCAAAACCTTGGAGATCGCGAAACAACTTGCTATGTCGGAACAGGTGGAACTAAGATTAGAACAGGAAAATAGGAACCATTATTCGAATATTCATTCACAAAATTATAACCAGCGCAGATCGAATTACGAAAATAGGAACAACGAAAACATTAGACCAAATAACCCTGTAAGGACAAATAATTATCCGCGAGCAAACAATTTTTCTCAACCAATCAATAGGAAAGCAATAAAATGCTATAATTGTAATGGTAATCATTATGCATCTCAATGTAGAAATAATACGAGACCTAGTTATGCGAGCAATGGCAATAACAACCGTCCACCTGATAGGAATAATTTTACGCAACCACCTACGAATTATAATATACAGGTAGTTACGTGTTCATACTGTAATCGAACTGGTCATAATATCGACTTGTGTTATAAAAAGAGAAACGATGAGAGTAGGAACGTTAATAATTCGGAAAACGAAAACGTGTCGAACAAAAGCGCGGTACTCGTACGATAAACCAGATTATCGCGGAACAACCAACTCACGAATATTCCACATATTCTCAACCTTAGAAAATAATCATATAACATTTAATTCATTCGCCGCTAACACAAATCGATTACAAATACGTCACAAACCCGGAGTTCTAAATTCAAATGTAGATACTCTTACACGCAGATATTCAATTCAGGAAATAAAAAACAAATCATACGAACAATATATCGAAAAGTTAGGAACACAAATTATCACAAATATTAATGTAAAAGAAACTATAGGTACACTAATAGATTCACAAAAAAATACAATATAGTATCAGAAATTGCCAAGCAATATAATTTTAGAACAGGAACGAATTATCAGTAAAAAAAAAAAGTATTAACTGCCACGGAAGAAATCCAAATTACAAAATATAAAGACTTTACACCTGTAACTAACATGAATAATATTTTAGAAAAAATACCCGAACATATACACAAATTCGAAACAGATGAAAAATGGGAAAAAGGACCAGCTATGCAATTCACAGATTTACACGATGCATCCAAATCTTTAGACGAAGTACAACAAATGATTAACCAAGAACTTTTAAGAGATCAAAATCAAAAGCATCAATTTGTACACAGTAATTTGCTACAATAGTACTGGCAGTAATATCTATTATACTAATAATAGCAATTTATATAATGATAAAATGCAAGTATATTAGGACCACAGAAGTCATGGAATTACCCGGCAGAATAGTTAGATATAGGACACCCAATAGAAATGACTACGTACGAAATTATGAAGAGACACCCTTCACTCCACCACCTTCACCAAGATAAATTAATTAATTAAAAAAAAAATAATAAAAATATATTAAGAGTAGTCACTATTCATAGTTTTATCTATAGTATAGTAAATAAATAATTAAATAATAAATAAACATATAGAATAAAAATAATATAAAACATACAAAACGAAAATAAATACGTAACATATTAATAAAAATAATAAATAATAAATGATAAAAATAAAACATTATTACGTGCATAATAATAGGAATAATACGTAAAATAATATTCTATAAATAATCACAAATGTAACAAATTATATAACAAATAACTTTTAACTATTTCAGAATATAAGAAGAAGAAACAAATATTTAAAATACACGTAGAAATAAAAATATAAGAAATGAGTATAAACATACCACCTCCACCACGCTCAGTTCAACTGACACTACAAACACTGGAATTCTTTCGAGAACTTAGAGCAGAATTATTAACAGCACACCATACTCAAATTGTTCGTGGGGAAACAGTGACCTTACACTGTTTAAGAAGGCACATAAGAAGGGCAAGTGAAAATATGACACACCCCTTTAGACCACTTGTCTTAGAACAAGTTATGGTACATGTGAACGATTTTGTACGCGCGGTAGTTGAACGATCGGACCACAACAGACCCATATGTGTAGAAATAGGTTTATTGCTAGAACGATTTATAGCAAGAGGCGTGGCAATCGAACCGATAAACGAAGAATAGTTACAAGAAATAAAAAATATAAATATATAATAATATTATTAAATTATAGTGTTACTGACCTTAAGTAATACATTTTATTTTAGCTCACAGATCCGTTTTTTTCATAGTAGATTTCGAATTCCTTACGGCCGGTAAAAACGAAACATTATTGGTATCCGGAACGATTTCGAATAGTTTTGAAAATACCAGCCTAAGAAATTGGAAGGAGGTACTCTAATACTTACGAAAATAAGTTAAGGAAATTCCGGCGTTGCGATCTTAAGGATATTGTGCAAACAATCAAACGGGTATTCCGAGGGAAAAAGGCAAGCGTGATTACACCACTGTTGGACCAATTATACAAAAATGTAAGCCACCAGGGGGGATCAACCTTGTCAACGGTTTACTTGCAAGATATTTGCACATAGACAATAGGGATCCAGTAATGGTTTTCTGGAATGGAACGACGGATATAACATTAATTAATCGATTAAGAATAAAGGGTATTTTAGCATTTTTAAATATATCAGCGTATAGTATTAAAAATAATGATGAATTTAATTTAGAATTTAGAAGCTAAAGAAGTTTATATTCAGTGTATTTAGGAAAATTAAAAAAAAAAGATCAGAATGTTAAGATTATCGGAAGCGCATGGATTAATGAGCGATATTAATCATAATATTACGTGTTACGTAATCTTAACAAAATGTCTATTCAATTATGTAGTTTCAAAAATAAGACCCATATATATATATATATAAATTAACGAGAAAGGTAAACACATAATTTAAAGTAGATTTTAAGTAAACAAAAATTTATGGTTGCATATGTGTATGACAATTTTAATAATTATTCATATAGATTTAGTATAATATTTAATTGGTGGAAGATAATAATTATTATTATTGTAATCAAGGGAAAATATTTACACTATACACTTACATTATATACTTACATTATATACTTACACTTTTAATATTGTAATTTCAGGTACAATACTATTTATTATTTTTGAAGGACTATTGCTCCTTCTTACTAACACTAGTTATTTAGTAATTTATGTATTTGTTCTTAGTAACACTGTACTAACCACGATATATAACTTTTAATATATATAAAAAAATATGTAACAGTAATTATGTATGGCACTTAAAAATTGTAATGTCTACACTGTAATATCAAAATTGTAAACTATTATAACAATTGTAATCAAATGTATGTCAGATTGTAAATCAACTATTGTGATTAATTAACTTAACTATGATTGTTAAGATCTAACCTTAAGGTTAACAATCTTTTTTTGGTGGGGAGGTGTAATGGGATTACGCAATTCATGTACAACGCTCACATTAACAAGTACTACTTATGTAGAAAGCGGCCTCGTCGACCGCACCCAAAAGTGGTCATAGATAGAATAGACGCTTCGGATCACAACAACTTCCCAAGGGCGCCTACATGCCACGCGCCGCTCAATTCAAAGGGCGTCGCCTTCGTATATTCGTATATATAGAGGCTAGTGCTCCAATACGAATTAGATGTACCAGAGCCGCCAAGACCGAGCGAGCCGCTTAACCACCAGCCATTACACACGACTTACATGGAGATTATCGACTACTACAACGAGTCAACTCACGACGCTGCAATTCACCACAACTACATTATTTATTATTGGTTTTAATAAAGTACAATTGATTCATAATTTAAATTGACTATATTTTATTGTAAAAGTACGACAGCCTTTGGATCCCTGAAGGGCCGCATGTAACACTGGCGCAGTCGGTATTGGATTCTACAAAGGGGGCAACCATCAAAGGCTACCGTCAACAAAGAAGAACTGTAGGGCCGCATGTAACAATACTCATAACAAATATTTAAAGTTGTGTCTTATATAATGAAAAGTAGATATAACTAGTAACTAAATACATTTCTTTTTAAGTAAATAAAATAAAATATTATATGAAAGTGCGTTAAATTCCGAGCTGTAATAATAATGTAGTAAATTAATTCGTCACTAGATAGCGTAGGTATCGCTTAAAGGTACAATGCGTAACATTGTCTGACCGGCTGATAAGGCTCTGTGTCCAGTCCTGTATATCTTAGTTCATAGTAGCGACTAGCGAGTAGTTACGATGCTTATCGCTATAATACCTGTTGGGTTCGAACGTCGAACGATATCGAATTTATTACTTTTAACTTCTGGTCTTTATATTTGATAAGTATTATTATGACCGGTAGCGAGATCACCTTCAGTAGGGTGAACCGCGCGACACCCAGTCAAATGTGTATTATACATTATACAATACATTTAGGGGCACAACTTTAGCTTACTGTACTATTTGAATTTATTTCAAAAGTGTAATATCTTTTGAATTGGGATATAAAAATCCTGATGGCGGGGGATCTATTAAACTGACAAGGTATAACACATTTACACACAATAACCTTCCAAAACCACCCAACTTTGAGCAGCTATAACTCGGCAACGAGTTAACGAAAGTTGAAAATGTAAACGTTAAAATTCATGAAAAAAATAGCTTTATTCATTTATGAAATTATTTATATAGGTTGTCATTTGAAAATCAAAAGTCGATGGTGGTTTACCTAATATTAACATAAGGGCAAAAAATATTAAAAATGTATACAACTATAGAAAAGCATGAGACTAAAATTATTTTTAAAAAAAATCAATACTTTTGAAATAATGAGTGTTCAATGATAAAAAAATCACTCTAATGACATTAAATATATTCCTCTAAATGTAATAGATTTTAAACATATTAAATTATTTATCACCGGTCAAGATGGTAATAAAATAATATGTAATGCTTTGTTGCATATTTAATTCTAAAAACATAGATTCGGGCACGTGTCAGATTCTTTGTAAAATCTCATAAATTCTAATAAATTCTATATTTAACAAGTAACTCAAAAAGGGACACGATTTTATATTTATATATTTAATCCAACCATGTCACATTAGATAATTTTAAATAGTTTTTAATGAAGTTTATAATTGCAGCATAAAGTTTAAGATTTCCGTTTAATTTTAATTCTGTGCATGTAATAACATTGGTTATCAATAGATAATCAATAAACGCACAATTGAAATTAAAAGTTAATCTTGGATATTTAGATTGTGGCGATAATAAATAGTTTTTAGTTACTTTTTAACTAATATTAGATAATTTTAAATAATTTTAAAAGAGTTATAAATTCTACGTTAAAAAGAATCAAATAAATAAAAAAATAACCTAAATAATAATAATCTTTAAGTGATTAAGAAAATCCGCTCTATTTATTCCTATATTCTTATGGCCCCATGCCAATGTATCTGTTTTTCTATCAATTAAATGTCTTTTATCATCAAACCAGTTTAATCCTATTTTAGTATTAATTTCATGTTTTTCACCACGTATCATTATCTGTTCTACATTTTTACATATATTATTTTCTAAACGTAACTTATAATCATCATAATATGTTATAACATTTAAACTATATTTTTTTCTACTCCTTTAGCTTTCCTAATACCTTTATTTGAAGCAAATAATTTAATCGAATAAGACTTTGAAGCAAGTTAAATAAAACTTTCAATAATCTTCCATTAATTTAATCCTTAAACTTTCCCATTACTTTATTATTAATTCGAGGTATACCATAAACATTATCATTATCATAACCATATGCATCATATTCATCAATATTTGCTTTCATATCCTCATATAAATCTAGTGTTTAATTTCACTCATTTATGAATCAGTGTCACCATATTATAATTTAATGTTATCTCCATATATTTCTTTCAGTTTATAAAAATAATCATACATTAAAAACTTTGAGATCTCCAAAATACATACACCTAAATAGATAGGTTGGTTAAAATTAATCTCTGTTCTGTTCATTTCAACAGCAGAAAAATTTTTAACAAAAAATGAAAATTTTTTAAAATTCGGTTTAGAAACATATTTTGTATATTTGTCAGGTTCAGATATTAATTTTATATCCACATGTTTTCTTACATTCATCATTGTTCTACCAAAAACAGAATTATTCATTAATTTATAAAACATTTTCTCATTTTTTGCTTTCTTTCTTAAATTTGTATTTTTTTCAGTATATACTCGCATCCAATCTGACTGATATAATTTAACAACATTATGCATTTTTCCTAATTTTAAACCTGCCTTCAAAGCTTGCTGTAAATTTAAATAATGAATAACATAATTCTTTTTATCATATAGTGTTGTTCATAATTTTGGTAACTTTTTACCATCAAATATGTTTTCTGGACAATATGGTAGATCATTATGTTTCTTATGAAGTTCTTCTGGATAAATTAAATCTACTTCAAAAAGGTAACCTATTTCCTGTTTTTACTTCATTCCTAAAATCCTATCCTCATCAAAAAAATCTGGATTTACCCAATCAAAACCACCATAAGGTAAATATTGTGACATAGCATACCCATATAAGTTATTTGCATCTAAATACTGTATATATGCTGAATCTTTATTTTTATCAAATTTTTAATCCCATATATTTATTATTTGCTTCACTATATCTATTTGAACACTGGGGTAAACCACCTCGTTTAGCCCTTTCAAACATTAAAAGGATATCTACATCAGTAATTAATTCAATTTTTTGTTTTGTAGTTTTTAACATACAACTCCAAACAAATCCGGGTGTAGTATAATTCACAACTGGATCTAATCCATATGTATTTAACGAAGTCTCTCTAAAATATTCCATAACGGTATGCTGACACTTGGGTTCAAACAATTGGCGCGGAAAATTGGGTTCGGGACTTTTGGGCGCAATGACAATTGGGTTCAAGACAATTAGGAGCGAGTATCAATAGATGGACTAAGGTTTGAAAAATGATGATATTTTAGTCTTTTTAAATATCCACAGTTGTTCACTGCAATTAAAAATATTTAATTTAATTTTTATAATTATTATTATTTTTTTCCCGTCCGGTTAATAGGCGTTCGGATAATCAGTGTTCTATTGTACTTATCAATATTATTGCCAAAATTCCCAATTACAATACATATAACACGGATAAGAATTTATAATCTAACAAAACGAGTTTTTATACTTATTTAGTATATCACGTTCATGCGCTGGTAACACAATTAAGCGCTAAATAATTTGTGTTATATGAAATATTTCTTTTTACAATGTGTGAATTCGTTAAAAGTGAAAAGAATCGAGGCCTGCTAATTTTTAAATGATATTTATACAAATTAGAACGCACAACTAATGAAAAAACAATTTGGCGCTGTAATGAAAATAAAATGTCCGGGTCGAGTACATGTAGAAAAGGGAGAAGTAACAAAAGAAAGTAAGCGTGAACATAACCATCGGCCGGATCGTTCAAAAATTGAAGCAAAACAGGCTATTGAAAATATGAAAAAAATAGCAAAAGAAACAGAGTTCACAAGTAGTTTTGAGTACTATGTCGAAAGAGGTAATTAATTTAAATTATTTTAAACTAATAAAAGTTATTAATTATAAATAAAAATTTTAAGTTTTTAATTATAAAAATATATGAATAATCGTTTAAATTATCATATAGGTAACTGAATCTGTTGCAAGTAAATTACCTGGAATTTCTTCAATGAAAAAAACGATACAACGTATTCGTCAAAAAGAAATTATGGCACCAGCAAATCCTAGAACATTAGATGAGCTAGTAATTCCTGCGGAGTACAAAACAACAATTGATGGTAAGCCATTTTTGTTATATGACAGTAACGATGAAAAATCAGGAAAACCACGAATTTTAATTTATTCGATAGAAGAAAATTTAAATTTGATGACTAATTGTAACAATTGGTATGCAGATGGTACATTCTCTAGTGCACCATCTATTTTTTACCAACTATATACCATTCATGGTATACAATACAGTAACGTTTTACCATTTTTATTCACAAAACTAGAGGCAGTTCAGTCTACTACCCTGCGTCAAATTACTGGACTGGACTGGTATGTCTCCAACGATACCATCAGAGCATCCTTAAAGATTCCATCACTAAAAGATCACTTATCATAAAACAAAGTTTCACTTACTCAACGCATCAAAAACTCAAGCTTCAAGCACATCTCCGACATACTCTCCAAAAACTCACCCAATGAGCACTTCATTAAAAAACCACTTTCTCAATAATAGCTAATCTTTAAGCCTAAACTCACCACTCTCAATTCAGTACTTCCACCTCTCTGTAAGAAGCAAAATGCTTGAAACAGAGTACCTACTCTAACAAAGCAAAGCAAATCAAACCAAATGAAAAAAATTAATACTTTCATAATTAATCAAGATCTTAAAATTACTTAATCTATTTTCACAGTTGTATTAAGTAACTTCTTGTTTTCAATATTTAATTATAATACAGTGAATATCATTCATATTTTTTTTTTTGAACAAGCCATAAACTATTTTTAACATTGTATCGGTTTTGCACGGATATAATATAGTTTAAAATCCTTAAAGATTGTTTATTAAATTATATTGTATTTATAGTTGTGTAAATTAACTTTTATTTAAAATTTGGTAAATAATTGTTTTTATTCAAGTAGGTACCTATAATGGGTACATGCTTTTTGTTAGAGGTAAGATCACATCATTGTATTTATTTTTTCTTCACTCTCCTGAGTCCTGACATAATATAATTTAGGTATAGTGTATGGTACTTTATGTTCTTTGACAGCTCTTTAATATGTAACTTAAATTATTATAAATAACATATTTAATCACACATCATAATTTATCTACACACCAATTTTTTCGACAAGACTTTCTTACATAATATTGAACCATTTTTAAAAGTTAATACTAATAAGAGTGATTAGGAGTTTAAAATTTTAATTATTAGGTGTTGTGGTGCTGATACAATTTCAGCACCAACAAAAAATGTTCCTAGTTGCACCTATGTTTTTACCTATATTCATACCAGTAATATAGGGTATTTAGAATTCTAGTATTATCGAGTATTGTTCATTATATGTGTTTATTTAATGTACAATTTAAATACATATTTACAAAAAATGTATTGAATTTAAGACCATGTATTTCTGCACTTCATTTGAAACCTTCAGCTATTGCGTTCACATATGACATATCCATACTTATGTTATAAGCCAGGTAGGCTTACAACGAGTTTTTGTAGAAAGTGAAGGTAACTCAAAAATAAATAACAATTAGTTAATTAATTAAGTCTATTTTAAAATAAACACACACACATATCGACAATGATAAGGTACGAGTCATACGCTTGTTATAAGACTGTTCGATCTACTGCCCTTTACAATGTACTTATATATCCGAATTCATATAATAATTAAACAGTTTATATTCGCATTACATACTTGTGTTACTTTCCTTATGACTATAATGTTTTGTACAATTTCACAATCATTTGTATAACCCTGATATCCGTTCATTGAATATAAAGTATTGATTAGTACTACGTGTTAATAATAATACAACTACGTAGGTGGTCTTCTACACCTCCCCTACCAGACGAAGGATTATACTTCAATAAGAATAATCTTTCGCCCTTACAATTTTCTTAAACTCTAGTGGTTATTGGTATTAATTCTCTCCTGTTAACTATATGTATGTTACTTCTATTATTAGTTTTACAATTTTTATATATATAATAGCTTAATATTAGTATTACAAATGCAATTATATAATATAAATATTGGTATATAGTTCGTATAATTTCCTTCTCCTTATATCTAATTTCTATATCTATTAAATTGTCTATCTCATCTAGCGATTGTGATATATCATTAGTAGATTTATATACATTTTCGCGTGATTTTTCCAATTTTAAATCTTCGAGTTTTGTATAATTTTTAATGTTGAATAATGTTTTTGGTATTTTAGACCACGGCACTATATCTATATTCCTATTAGTTGACAAATGTTTTATTGGTATTAGGACTGAATCAGATGTAAAAATCCTACAATCCTCCCTTATTGAAATTATCCCTGTCCCTGTTAAATTAATTTTCATACTTGCTTTTGCTTCCTCACAGTCTAATATAATATTTTCTCTTGAGACCGAATATATCCATGCGTTTTTAAATTTTAATAAAGGATAATTTATTATTTATTCAAACCAAAAAATGTATATAATCAAATTTAAAAATTTAAACAAGTTCCCCTAAAGATAAATACAATTTAATTAAAAGTAAAAAATTTTACTATTTACCAACTTGTTTTTATTTTTCAATTGGACTTACAATGTTTTACTCTCCCTTGTGGGACTTACGTTTTAACCACTAAAATATAATATGTACACACGGCCGACTAATAACGAGTGGCGATTAAAGACGTGAATAATACTTAAGACTTAAAACGTGTTAGCATATGATTGTATAGTATTCCAATTTAAACTTATTTAGTGTTTTGAATACTTTCAGAGTATATAACTTTCATATTACATATTTTTTTTTAAATATTTTGTTCTGATTTTAAATTTTATATAAGGATTAAATTATCCACAAAACGGAACAAAAAGTCCACCGAGAGGAACAAAATATCCCCGCAGAACAAAATATCCCACTAGGACATTTTGTTCCATTTTAGGATTTTTTGTTCCACCATTAATGTTTTTGAAAAGATCACATTATTCACAAAGAGAAACAAAAAGTCCACCGAGAGGAACAAAATATCCCCGCGGAACAAAATATCCCACTAGGACATTTTGTTCCGTTTTAGGATTTTTTTTTCCACTTTTGATTGTTAAAGAAAGGAACAAAAAATCTTACTTTATTTTTGTTAAAATATTAAAAAGGATCAAAATGTCTCCAGAGAAGAACAAAAAATCCAAAAAGGGAACAAAATATCTCAAAAGGGAACAAATTATTCTGCGGAACAAAATATCCGCGGAACAAAATATCCCAACACCACCATAGGTACTAGAGTCTATATTATTTCAATATTAATTAATATGAACAGTATTTTTTTTACAATAAAGTTTTTTATAAAACCTATAATATGTTTATTTAACATTGGTCTCCCTAGAGAATTAAAAGATGACTAACAGATTGTGAATATGAAATATCGGAACGAATTCAGTATAAGAGGCCTGTTTTGCTCGTGACCTGTAGAAAGAATTTTTTCCTGTAAGCCTCCATGATCCGATTTCGATAATTTTTTTTTTTTTTGAAAGAAACATTACTTACAGGGCGCATTGAACTTGGATTTTTAAAATTCTATTAAACCACATTATAATACGATGTTGAATTTGACTAATTTTCCCAAGATTTTGTGATTTTTTTTTGTTTTAAGCGACGAAATTAAAAATCATATGTGCCCTGTAGAAAATACTCTATACGCTTTCTATTATATTATACTTTTATCAGTGTTATCACTTTAAAATATTAACGTTAATATTTTTAAGTTAAGGTGCTATTGTTAAATTTTTGAATTAGTATTACGATGTATTTTAGTATTGGTAATTGGTTTAGTATAGGATTATGAATAATGTACATCGTTCTTAATTAACATGAGCCACCTATGTTATGATTTTTGAACTATAAATAAAACCGATTACGACAATCGTCTATTTTTTTTATACTCATTAGTTGTTATGCATATAAAAAAGAATACAATATTTTTCTACAGATGGAGCTATTTAAATCATTGCTAATGGTTGTTCTATAAATTAATTCATAAATACTATTATACACTATTTAAAATAATAATTATTGTTAAAAATAGTTACATTTAAATAAAAATGTCTTAAAAAATGTACCAAACACATAAAAAAAGGTAAGACATTCGTTTTATCGTATGCATTATGAATGTCTATTTTCATAATGCTTTAAATGTCTAGTGGACATATGATGCTTATAAGGTTGAAAATCGACCGTGCAATTTGTCCGAACTCAGGCGACCTCATCTAATAGGTGAAATAAGCCAATAGGTATGTTTAGGTATTGCATCAATTGCAAATTGATAATTTGAGCAATTTTTGAATATGGCCGTAACTTTGTTATGGCCCCATAAATTATCATACAGTCTTAAAATAGGGTCATACTATGACGAATTTACTCTGACTCACATTTGTCATTTTTATGTCATATTTTGAATTTTATAGTAAAATAGAGTAAAATATTTAAAAAAAATTTATTTTTATTAATATAAAACTAATTTTTGTATTTTTTTTAGGACATTTTTTGCCATTTTTATGGTCATTTTTTATTGTTTTTAAGGTCATCAACTTCCGAGCCCTATAATGATTAGTAAGAAATATAAAAAAAATAAATCTGGCGGCCAGTGATGATGTTATTTGTCGTTTATTCCAAGTCAAACGGTATGATATTTTTTTGTCCATGATAATAATTTTATATAATATTCTAGATTTGATTAGATAAGCAAAGAACTTTGGTTATGTTCCATGCGGGCATTCGGCGGAGAAATTGTAGTTTTTACCACCATGGCAGCATAAGTCATAACTCAATAACTCATAACTACTGTAAATTGTAATAATGTAATATCGGACTGGACTACAACCAAACGTAGGTAAGTATATACCATGACATTATTAATTATTATACACGTTGACGTTAGATACGCCTATGATTACAAACTCGCACTTCGCAGGTTAATAGTTAATACCTACTCACAACACACACGCACTGGACTACTGGAGAGCAGAGAGCGGAGACTGGTCAACAAACGTGACACTGTAATGTTGTTACTGGTCTCTTGGAGTCATGAACGCCTCAGCGAGACGCGAGTGCAGCAGCACTCCACAGCGGTTTATTCACGATGGTTCAGCGGTCAGGAGTTAGTAATAGTTACCATAAGTAAGTAGGTAGACAGGTAGTTATTATAACCGTAGGCGTGCGCAGACTTTAATCGCAGATTCAGCATACAGAATAAAGCAGCCCAGTTTTTTAAATTCGGCTTATTAATTGTATTATGCCTACACGGTATTATGCCTATGATTATAAGTTGTAGTTAAAAAACACATAATTTATAGACTATAATTGATGCTTTTATTTATTTCAGGTAAATAAGTGAAACTGAAATGTTGTTGCTACTACAGTGGTACTTGCTATGCAAAAGTCAAAATACATTAGAAATTATTGATTCTATCAATCAACCAGGCCACTTTAGGATTTAGGATTGCACATGGTAAGGGATATTTGTTTATATAAAAATGATTTAAGGTTGAAGAACAAAGAAGTTTTCCACTGACTCACTCTTTTCACTATTTCTCACTATTTTGGTTATGCCTCACTTTTTATTACTATTTAAACAAATTAATCACAATTCTCAATTTTTTTCACAATGAAATGATTGTAATGCCATAACGATAACAATTATCAAATTTATTGTACACTGTTTCCAGTTTTCCATACTCATAACATTATTATTTTTGAAGGGTGAAAAGTGAAGACACAGATATCACTGACTATATAGTCTTCACGATAACGACAACTATCCTTAAGAGGATGTAACACTAGCATTTGTTATCTCCGTCTTACAAGTGCGTAACATAGAAAATGTACACACAGCAGATCACTTGTAGCTTGGTCAGTTTAAAAATTAAAGTGAACCTATTATACATGCAAAACTTGCTAAAAAATGAACTATTGTAAAAAACCCACTTACAAACACAGATAATGTTCTTAACATCAAGTTTCATAATAGGTCGATTCACTTTAATTTTTAAACTGACGAAGCTACAAGTGATCTGCTCAGCGTACATTTTCTATGTTGCGCACTTGTAAGACGGAGACAACAAATGCTAGTGTTACATCCTCTTAAGGATAGTTGTCGTTATCGTGAGGACTATATAGTCAGTGATATCAGTATATCACTGTTCTGTGTCTTCACTTTTCACCCTTCAAAAATAATAATGTTATGAGTATGGAAAACTGGAAACAGTGTGTTAGTCCTCTTAAAAATATAGAAAAAAAAAACATAACTCTTTCTTCGGATTTGTCATTAGTGGAAAATTATTATATTCTAATACTATAACTATATTATTATATACTCAGTTTAATTATGTATTTAATTAATTTTCTTACATAATAAATTATAAATATATGGTTTATATTTAAAATTGAATGGTTTGGTTTTTTTAATATACTAATTGCCAATAGTTAAGTATATCTTGAGTATACTACATAATACTCACTATATTTTAAAGTTAGACTCACTATATTTATTGAAATACTTACTATTCTCACTATTTTTTAGACAGGAGTCAGTGGAAATCCTGAAGTTCTTTTATCAATATATTTGTTTGATGATATGATCATAAAATATTACTATGGGAAAATTTCAATGCAGTGCTCTTGATTTTTCTCGTCTTGGGTACTTTTGGAGTTTACAGAACAAAATCAACAATTTTTACTCTTTTGTTGCTGTTGTAATCAATTAAATATTTAATGTATTTTAAGGGTGTATTGAATGAAAGATGTGGTGTACTGGTGAATGCCACAATGAATCTGTAATTTTATATCAAATCATATAGTGTACCAACCAATGGATCATGTATAGCAAGTGAGTTATATTTTTCACAATTATTGTTATTATTATTATGGTGTATACCTATTATACATGAGACATGTTTATTTTTTCTAGACTTTGTCATTGCTCATGTTAATAGCATGTAAAAGTATTATTTAAATTAAGAAATGCACTAAAAAAATTAATTATTGTTGATACAGATAATATAGTTAAGATCAATAATATGTAAAATCACTAATATTATAGCTAACAACACAAAATTGATTGTGTGTGTTAAATAGTTACATTTACAAGCCAATATAAATATTTTGTGGTGTTAATATAATTATATTTGTTCAAGTTTATAAGGGTGTACAATGGTCCCTCCATACTTCCGTCACAGAAAAGCGGATGGCTGACATTAGTTGATCAGAATGTGATGTAAGTGGTCTTGCAAATTTCACGGATAACAATATTCAAGTAATTAAAAAAAAAAAATGTTTTGTATAACTAGCTGTAGTAGTAATAAGTGAGCCACAGTCATGTGCCATTTCTATAATTTTGTCAGTTCAAGACATTAATAAATGGTAGGATTTTTTTCAGTTAGAATCTAACTGTTAGATAGTGGAAACAATTTTTTTTTAAATTTGTATTGATAACTTATGAACTTAAGTGTACATTTTTTTTCAATTAGTCAAATATTAAAAATAATAAAATTATTGTTATGTACTAAAATTGGCCAAGACAATAAATTAAATGCTTGTAAGACTATAAACTGCTGTTATATGTTAATTTAATTTAAACTTAGACAGTTATTTTTGGCCTTTCATTCACTTAACAGTTAACTTACTAAATTACTTTTTTTAATAAACTTGAAATTAACGAATTAATTATTTATTTTAAGAAGTAAGTTAAGTTAATTTATTTTGTTTTTAATTTTATTATATTTCACTATTTGGGCCTATTTTGTTTTCGTTAAAATTATAAATTTAAATTATATAACAATAAATATAACGTTTTATAATAACGTTTTCATAATAAATTATCACCTACGTATTATGTTATAATAATATTATAATATAATGAACATTGATATTTATTATTTATTGACGATTTCAGAAATAATTCCACAAATCTCTAATGGCATTCCATGGTTTTATTTAATTTTAAATTTGTGTCCGGTTAATGGTTATATTGTGTTGCCGTGTTGGTATATTTTAGGAACTAATCGGAATAATAGTTAAAATTATAATTCATAGAACAAAAATAGTATCAACAACTTACTAAAATTATGAGTAAAATACTAAAATTCCCCATGTTATTCCACGTGGAGCAAAGTTATTTTTATTTATTGATAAATTTATTATCTAGTGACTAGTATCTACCATAGACAAGTATATATCTACAATATTATATTGATTCCGACGCTCGACGCGAAACGGTGTGCGTGATTTTAATTTGCTGTTTAGTGTTTTGGTTTATTTCATATATTTACTGTTTCACGACTCGCGTGTCGCGAGTGTAAGGTTAAGTGTAAGTGGTTTTAGTTTTTACTTTTTACGCGTCAATATTATACTCAATAATCGATTATCGATTTGCAAAATGCCAAGAACGAAATCCAACCCAGTTGGTCGTATGTTCTTTCAATATAATTTAAATACAAACGAAAGTACCTGTAAAGTTCCAAATTGTAAGAATCCTGTGAGAACAGGTAATCATTCGGGAAATTTAGAAAATCACATAAAACAGTATCATAAAGAGGAGTATGGTATTCTTTTAAGAGAAAAAGAAAAAAACAATTCTACATATCCTACTGAAAATGGTTCAACTATAAATAAGGTTAGTATTTATATTTGGTATTAAAGCCTGTAGTTAGGTACTAGGTAGCTGGTAGGTACTATTGTTATTATGTAATAGCCCATCGGCCATCTGTAGTTGTACAATTTATTTTTTTCAATTTAAATAAGAGCTATATTATAGTGTTGAGAATGTTTAGACATGACATATTCTTGAGTTCCAATATTAAAAAAAAAAATATTTCACCAATTTTTAACAAAATACGTTAATAGCCGAATAGGTGTTATTATATTTTGAAAACTTTGAGTAAAAACGAAAAAGCCACTCTTAAAATTAACTACTTAGGTAGTTAAAGTTCACTGAGATTTAGTAAGTTGATGTAGGTATTTTTTAATACAAAATCAGATTTAATATATATTTGATTGATATAAATTATAAATGGTCATACACTCATATCTTTAAATTATAATATTATGTAAACAGTAAACACTGAATAAATGTATTAAAATGGATTACTTATATTATTTTACAGAGACAAAAAATAGAAAAAACTGGGCCTCTTGATAAAATGATAATCATATCTAAAAAAACATTAACAAATGTTAGACTAGATAAAAAAACAGTAGTTGATGCTTGTGTGCAATTGGTTACTACCAATGGTCGACCATTTCAGTTACTTGATGATTCTGGCTTTAAAATGATCATGAATCCAATATTTAATGCTATCGGTGATGGTAAGTTACCAAATTCAGTTGTATTCTAAATTATTGATTTATTTTTCAATTTTTTAATATTGTTTTTAAATAACCTTAACATTTTTTTAATTATAAGGTGTGCCTGCCTATTGGCATAATATATTTTGTTATGTGAAGTACCTATATATAATATATGGAACGGTGAAAATGTGAAATAAATAAAATATCTTTAATATAATCAACAGTCAAAAGTCAAAACAACTTTTTGGCTATTCAATTTTAATTCAACTTACATTTTTATATGTTAACTTATAACATTGAAATTAATTGATGAAGATTTCTCATCCTGAATTTGGCCAACTTTCATTAATTATTTCACCTATTAATTTATTAAACTCAATTATTGCAAGAGAATAATTCATAGCAATACCTACTTTAAAATAAAATAATTTAATTTTATGTACCATTTATCATTAATAGGTTTTAGAATGAACTCTCATAATATAAAAAAACACATAAATGAACACGCAGAAAGTATTATAAAAAGTATTAAAGCAGATATCGATAAAAATTAATATCTCTAAAAGTTGATTGCGTAACCAGATTGAATAGATCAATCATAGGAGTAAATATTCAATATTTTAAAGATGAGAAATTAAATATCAAAACAATTGGAATGACAGAACTTTTTAACTGTCATACATCAGAATATTTAAAACAAGTAGTAAGTCCAACACTTATAAATTTACTGCAGCATATAAATAAGCGAGTAAATAATTTTATTTAAAGTTATGAAAAAAAAAAATGATGATAATATTATTATTTATTAATTATTAGTATAGTGGAGTCAATTTATTTTATAAGCTAATATATGTCTATCAAAGTCCACTTATTTATCTATTTATTTTATTTCATTTTTAGTTAATAAATATTTTGAGAAAGTTTAATATTGACAACCGCCAAGTTTTTTCCATCACTTGTGATAATGGTGCTAATATTGTTAAAATGGTACGTATCCTTAACGATACAGATGAGGTACATGAAGATGATGGTGCAAGCTCTGGGTCTGACTCGGATGAAATAGAAAGTCCTATCTCAGGAGGTAATAATTTCAATCTTAAAAAAAAAAAAAACCATTATTAATTAAATTGAAATATCTTCATAAAATATATTTATTAGATACAGATTATTTGACAGAAAGTCAGTTAAATACCGTTTTATTGGAAGGAGAAGACTTCAGTGATTTTAGTGCTGATGATTTACAAAATGAAATAGTTGCAGCCATGAGCTATAATGAACAAGACCCATTAACTCAGTGTGTACGTTGTTCGGCTCATACACTGCAGTTGTGCATTGAGAATGGACTTAAAGTAGAAGTTATTAAGTCACTTTTAACAAAAGCAAGAAAAGTAATTTATATTATATTTATTATTTATATTTCATAGGCTATACAAATTTAAATGTAAAATTGTAAATACAAAATATCTTTATACGTACTCAAAGGTGGGCATAATCTACATATAACTTATAACTTAAAAACTTGATTTTTTTTTTTTACTTATCAAATATTAAAAAAAAAATTAACTAGTTAGAAATTTAGCATGTACAATATTTTCTAATCAACTTAATAACTAAGCTAGTTATAAAAATCCATAGAAATAACTTTTACCAGTCAATATTTAAGTAGGTTTAATCTATAAAGTAATATTAAAAATTTGTCATAAAAATATAAAATCAATTATAATTTCAAATGTTTACTTTGTTGCCTAAATACACCTCTTGAGTCTTGGGTCTTGGCTTTTCAAATGCCTCATATATTATTTAAGAAATGTAATCATTATCAAACAAGTACTTTTAAATGTTAATTATCTAACTATTTTGGATTAGATATACTCCTTGTACAATACTATATAATATATTAATATGTTAACATTTTATAAATTGCAGGTTGTGAAAGTTCTTCGCACGCAGTCATATGCTGCACTTTTAAAATGTTTAAAACAGGCTGTTCTAGATAACGCAACTAGGTGGGATACTACATATTTGATGTTAGTTCGTTTGTATGAACTGAAAAAGTTTTGTGATGATCACCATCAAATTAATAATGACTTAAAAATAAGTGATACTAATTGGCAACGGTTTAATAATTTGGTAAACATGTTATTCTATTTAATAAATTATGATGCATTTCTGTAATATTAACTTATTAAAATTTGTTTAGATTGAAACTCTTCAACCAGCATATATGGCTTCTAAAAAGCTTCAAAGAAGTAATTTAACTCTTGGTGATTTTTATGGTGTGTGGATTCAAACCAAACAAAAACTTAATAGAATTGGTTCAGCATTATCTATTGCTATTTTTAATAATATGGAAACTCGTGAATCTAAATTATTAGAGAATGATATATTTATTGCAGGTAATTTTTTTTAGCAAATAATTTTTAAAATTTTTCTTTTTTCTTATTGATTTTATTTACAGCAATTTATTTGGATCCACGGTATATGTGTTTATTAACTGATTTAAATAAAAAGAAAGCTGTAGATTACCTACTTAAAGTATGGGATTTAAAAAATGCATTAACGTCCGTAGGGGTTAGTTACACACTTACACTTAAATAAAATATTTTTATTGGATATAATTAAGCTACAATTGTTTCTTGGTAGTGTTTGGTTCCATTTTTTTTTTATTGTTATTTAATCCACCACTTTTTCTATTGGATGACTTATGATATAGATGTACTTGATAAATATTATGATATATTATATTGACTTATGTTTTCATAGAATACAGTAGAATCAAACTTATTAGAGCAGCATAATTCAGAAGATGATATTACTGACACAAACAATGAAGATGATGATGATTTTGAGGGTTATCTTAGAACTCGTGCTACAAATTCTTCTCAAAACAGTCAAAACTCAATATCTACAATAAATTCTTCTCAAGGGTCTAATTCAATATTAAATTCTAAACTAGAGGACTTTGGAAATATAAACAGACTGTCTTATAAAGAAGATATTGTTAACTTTTGGTCGGAAAATAAAAATGAAATGCCTGAACTATATCAATTAGCACAAATTCTTATGGCGGTACCGGCTACTCAGGTACTAAATTTCACATTCATTATTTATTTCTTATTAATTATTTGTCATAATACTCATAATGTCTGCATAATACTATTTTGCTTTTATGTTAGTTAATATAATCAACTAAAAATATATTTCAATATTTTTGTTTAGGTCAGCGTGGAGCGTAGTTTCTCCGGATTGAAATTCATATTGTCTGACTTGAGAAATGCTATTGGTCATGATATTTTGGAAAATATTTTAATCATTAGAGGAAATGCTAATACAAACTAGCCAATATAATAGTTTATTATGTTAATTTATAAAGTAATTTCTTTATTCTTGATATTATTATCAAAACAGTATTATTATTTATTAAACCATTATAAGTAAACCTATTACTGTTATCGTCAATTTTTTTTTAGACCTGGTTCACCTACTCCAAGTAAGCTAAGCTTAAATTGAGAGTGTAGACTTATTTTAATTTATAATACAATGATAATTCAGATTGCACTTTTTAATTTTTATATTAGAGTAGACTCATATGCCTTTAGAATTTAGATTCAATAAAGTGTTTAAACAATCAACAAAGTACCTACCAAATTTTAAGAACTAAATTCTTTTAACTTTTAAGGCAGATAGCTTTGTTATAACTTATAAATATATTTTATTGATAAGGAATAAACATAGGTGCATTATATAGGATTTTATTTATTTTTTACAGTGGTAACTACTTAGATACACAGTATTTTATCAAAAAGTCTGACGTCTGTTACTGTCTTAAATCTTAATTAATATTATTTAATATTCCTTTCATTTATGGTAAAAAGTAAAAACTAAGTAGTGTATGAACCAATTTAATAAAAGTTACACAACTTAAGTTTTATAAGTTATGTGTAATTTTGCTGTATTCCCTATGGCCTATTTAGTATTTCCCTGTTAGTTATAGAAAATATAAATAACTTCTAAGCCTAACTGCAAAGCGATTTAAAATTTAAAGTGCTATAAATTATTAATTTTATAAAAATATATGGTTATCTACTATTTATTTGTATAAAATAACTGCAAAATGGCAAAATATTTGTCTCACTTATCTACTTAAGATTTTGCCACATCCCACATATTGTTTCTATCTAAACAGTGATCATAGAAAATCTACATAGATAATAAATGTACAGACAGACTACAGACTGTATTACTGTAATGACTGTAATCTAGAAATTCGCTAAACTAGACCAGTTTAAAATTATCCCACATTATCCCGCACCGGGATAATGAACCATGTAAACGATATGGTCCAAACATCCCGGTGCATTATTTTTCACACCGGTTTAATCTAGCGAATTTGTAGAATGACTACTGGCAGTACTTACTACTTGCATACAAATTTAAATTTACAGTTTATTATAGTGGATTTAACAGTTGTTATGTGTTTATAAATAAGAATTGTAAAATGTAATACTAGATTATATTTTAATTTTCAATAGTATTAAATACTCAGGTAAATGTAAAACTGAATAACGTTTTAATTTTCAATAATGATAAACAGAATATTTGAATAACATTTAAGTTACCAATAACGATAAACGCATAACATGTATAACGTTTTCATTCTGTATAACGATAAACTCAAAACATGTATAACGTTTTAAATCTTAATAACGATAAACGCGAAAATTCTTTAACGTTTTAATTGAAAATAACGTTAAACGGAATTTTTTTTTCAAATTCGAGCCCTGTTTTATACAAGATTGGTTTTGGGTCTATCTTAGTCATGTTTACAATTTTTTTTTACATTACGTTACAATGAATAAAAATTATATTATCTACACTATTTGTCAAAATTAGTACACGATTGATTTTGGTGACATTTTGAATTGCACAAAACACCATTTTTACGGCATATACATCGATTAGTGGTGCATTTAGTGATACAAGTACATTTAAAAAAACCTTGTCCATTTCCAATTGAATGTTCTGTAGCTGCAGATCGTAGAGAAATTTGTTTTTCTTGAGGTATATCGCTTAATGATATAAGGTTTTCTGAACACGTAGTAAATTGGGAACGTGCATATAGCTGTTTTAAAATACCTATAATTTTAAAAGTTAAGGTATTATTTAAATGTAAATAATATGTAACAAATCTTATACATACCACTTTTACATCCAAGTTGATAGAACCCGTCTTCAGTAATTTTGAGAACCACAGCAATTACCGATCGAGGATCTCCCCTCCCTCTATCAACATCAGGAATTTTAAGTTGAACTGTTGAACCTTCTTTTGCTTCTGGAAATTTAGCATTTGATAAATTCTTCATTTTTTTCGCTTGTATTTCTAAGTTGCATTTTGTCGTTCTTCTGTTTGTTTGCGTTTTCTATTTTCGGTTGATGGTATTTCTTGTAATATAGTGTGTGGCAATATACTTGATGTTAGGCCAGTTTTAGGGTCAGTTCCAAACATCGCATTGTATGGGCTTCGTTTAATTCCAGAATGATAGGCTTTATTTTTCATAAATTGAACGAATCTGAGTCCTTCACTCCATTAATTGGTGTTATTATCTTGCATCCAAGTTGTCAATATGTTTTCAATATCTTGATTGGCTCGTTCAACACTGCCCTGCGACCGACTATGCCGTGGTTTCCCGTGAACGATATTTAAATCAGGCCACATCTCACGCAATGAATTAATTAGTTCATTACAAAATTCCCTACCATTGTCAGATTGAAGAGAAGCGGGGGCACCAAATAAACAAAAAATATCTAATAACACACATGCGACTTGTTCTGCTCGTTTTGAAGTTAAGGGTTTTAAAATACAAAATTTTGTTAAATGATCTTGATAGACACATATAAATTTAAAATCTCTATCAGGTTGTGATTGAAAATCTATAAGATCAATTTGACAGCGACTATTAAAATCGTTAAAAACCATTGGTTTGACTACAATACCTTTTTTTTGTGATTTTTTTTTCTGTTGACATGGAATACGCAAATTTAAATACAACTTCACATCAGCTTGGGTAATATTTTTATATTTTTTATTAAGTTCAAATAACATACGGTCCCTTCCTCCGTGTCTGATTGACTTATGAACACTGTTTAAAATGTCAAACATATCGTCTATCAAAACGTATATTTTGAAATTAGGATTGTTTTCATTAAATGGGTAAATTAATGTTTCGACTCCATTTATTGTTATTAAATCATAATGTTTCGCAAGCCAATAATCACGGGTTTGAGTTTTTTTAATTTTCATATTTTTGACGTCAGATATCAAATTTAAATATTTTTCACTAGATAAAATAGCACTATTATTTTTGTACTCACGTTTTTCAATTGATTCGTAAAATTTTTGTTTCATAAGAATCATTGTTTCATCCATATTGAATATATTTTTTAAAAAATTCAATCAAAAAATTAAAACACGTGTAGGTACTACAGCTTTATAATGCGTTAAATGTATAACTATGGTGTACTGCAAACAACTGGACGAGAAACAAACATATTATTTTATGTTCTACCACAACGAAATAATAAATTGATTGGAACGTTGGGTTAGATTTGATCGTCACTTATTATTGACGTTATCTCGCCTTATCTTAACGAAATCTAATGTATAAACTATAACTGAGCAATCGCGGGGAATTCATAAAATACCTAGTTAAATTTAATATTATATGTTTTATCGCATTGATTTGGTTAATGTATATAATAGCTAGGTATTTCATGAAATATCGCCATTAAATACTTTAACGCTAACATATACAAAGTTGTATTGGAACTCTAAGCCAATTTGCCTGGTTAAATCTTTGATTTTAAGTACGGTATACTGTACTATTGATACAAACACCTCTAGTGTGTGTACTATAAGTATATTATAAACTTTTAATAAATAATACTATTTCTGTATAATATATCTTTCATTACCATATTAATAAAAATACCGATTCATTAAAAACAAGTTTTTTTTTATTTTTAAAATAAAACAATATTAATCATGTTCAATAACATTGGCATGGAACAATGCGGTGGAACAAACGGTACGTCAAAACTTTCCCCACTTGGCGAGAGTGATAATATTATAGAAGTATCTCTTGCCAAAAAAAAAATATGGGGGCATATTCAAAAAGTAAGTCTTAAGAACAGGGTTAAGGATGTTGCCGATTACATTAGATTAAAATACCCATCTATAATAAACGAATCTGTTAAAATGTCTGATCCGAGAATAATAGATATTTGCAAAGAGGTATTTAAAACTAAAAATATCAAAAAACTAAGCAAGGACGTAGTAAAAGCATTGTCAGCGAGCAACTCAACGCTGTGTAAACTCATTAAAGGAACTAGAGAAAATAATATCCCTACAAACTGTTATACCTTACAAAAATGAGTTGGTACTACGTCCGTATCGAGCTGTAAATGAAATTTGTAGTCTGAAAAAAATTACGAAAAGTAAAAAGAACATAATGCGTTTACTCCGTAAGAGTGAAAGGTCTCATCAAATAAACGAGGAAATCTCTAAATCTGTAAATTGTGGTGAAGGCGTACATACATTTTTGCCGGTACACATCAGTGAGTCTAACGTTGACTACAATTTAGATGTCTGTGACAGAGTAGTGGAAATCGGTCAACACTCAAACATAAGTTGTAAGTCAAATAAACTAGGATTCCACGACAATTACGAAAAATTGACGGTCAGCAATTCAGGTAAGAATCCTTATGAAAATGAAAACATAACAGTGTTGACAAGCTGCAATAGAGAGTCTGATACAATTGACACATCCTCAAATGAAATACTGAAAAAGTTAGGCGAAAACTAGATTTTAAAGTACACTGTGACACAGAGTCAGAGACTTCAAAGTGTACAGTGATAAAGCAAAGAAATGAAACTTTTGAGATTGATGATGGTGTATGCAAACTTGATTGGACCTCTGACGATTTGAACAATAGTTTCCTTAGATGTGGTGAAATTCAAACGATTGAAGAGACAAATGACTCTTTGGTTTCTGACTGTTCTAATATTATCACTTCTACTCCAATTAGGTTAGAAGTAGACATTTCCAGGCAACAGGCATTTACACATTCACCGCAAGCCGTTAATTTTAGTTATCATAAAAGTTATGTTCACGGTAATGATTGTTCTCCTATGAAATCTATAGTGCTACCAAATGAGGCGGAGGTGATCGACGCTGTAACTCCAATAAAACTGCTTGGAACTATTGTCGCTTGCAGCACTCTTGAGGCAGATGCAAAAGCACTTCCCAAGAATTCTAAAAACATATTTCCTTTGACAATACGTGGTGATCTAGAAAATAAAAAAGAAAAAAGATATAATTTTTCATATCTTAACACCATAGAGGGAACTTTTGAGTTATCTATTTGTGAATGGAATGAACTTGAAAAGGTGTCTAATGAACATGGTAGAATGTCCTTAGACCTTAGAAATATGTTAATTAGAGATAAGTTTGTAACCGTTAATAACTCTTGTGTTCTGTCCATAAAAAATGTTAATAAAAATAGCAGCGGTGAATTCACTAGCATTTATGGTTACTGCAGACACAATACTTGTAAAAGTTTTAAGTTTGATTTTGAAAAAAAAAACTGAAAGTGCAGTTAAGGTATATGTACTTAGCAATCAAATAAACTATAGCCATGGAGGAAAATTAACAAACTTTCTTAGAGAACCGGAGCGAATGAGTTATCGAAAAGAGGCGGGTCACATAAAACCGTTGGCTTTGAGTCAAAAACATGTTATGAAATCTTCTCCTAGCAAAATAAAACGAGGGAACCTTCAACAAATAAGGTCAACCAGTGTGTATAACAGAGTGTCACACGAGACTTTGAGTAAGTTTGATTTCGATAGCGATGACAGAGTAGCTATGGTACAAATGGCTTCTGTAAACTCGGAATATGTGAAATACGTATCACACCCTCAAAGTCATAACTTTGAATGTTACATTTTCAGTAAAGAACAATTGATGGTTTTGAATAAACTAAAGCCAGTCACATTACATGTTGACGCGACGGGTACAGTCATAAGACCTACTACGTTAAAAAAAAAAACAAGAAAAACGTTTATTGTACTATGCGGCAGTAATAAAAGCAAACGATCACATGATGCCAGTTGCGGAATTCATAAGTACCGATCAATCGACAACAGCTATTTCCAGTTGGTTATATGCATTTAAACGGTTTGCAACAGAACACGGCTTTGACGTGTCAGATTTAATTGCGAATGTTACTAGTGATTTCTCTACGGCAATAATCAAATCGCTGGCACAGGCTTTTAACGGGTGCAAAGATGTCATTGACTACCTAGATCAATGTTATGATTACTTGTACGAAAATAAACAAATGAAATCAAAAATCATACTCAATTTGTGTTGCTGTCACTTGGTGAAAAACATTTCAGACGACGTGTTCAAGTACTATGGTGCAGTTGGCAAAAATAATAAAAAC
The DNA here is from genome assembly GCA_949089665.1 of Macrosiphum euphorbiae. Classification (NCBI taxonomy): domain Eukaryota; kingdom Metazoa; phylum Arthropoda; class Insecta; order Hemiptera; family Aphididae; genus Macrosiphum; species Macrosiphum euphorbiae. Next base: position 179,605,997 of record CARXXK010000001.1, on the reverse strand, counting down.
AAAGATCTTGCACGTATCATTGTTGGTTTTGTAACACCAGCATTCGACCTGAAAATCGCAAATGATTTGGATAAATGGTTTAAAGCACTTTGCACTGTTATACTTTCACCTTACCAAAATGGCGATGTCCAGAAATCCGTCGACTACCTGCTTAAACTTAACAGTAGCGATATGTCGGTGTTGAATTCGAAAGAGTATAAAGATTTTGAAAACATTTTGTCCTTAAATTGTGATGGAACGCAGGTAGATGATCTGAAAACAAACCCATCATCAAAGGGAAAATATAAAGCTTCAAAGTTTTATGGTCGTTTTGCGAAAATGTCGAGAGACATAAAAGCATCATTTACATCAGACAGTAAAGGCGTTCCAAATGAGTTTCACAACGAAGAATATTTCAGCGACTTGATGGGATCTGTTGTACCCGTCATACCAATGTGGACTTGTGTTATGTTATATTCCAAAATAAAAGTCTGCCATAGACCAAATAATTCTGGTGCAGAATTATGGTTTCATTATCTCAAAGGGAACAGCCTACAAGCAAAAAGTATGAAATGTAGTCGCTTCATAAGGTTTACTAGAGACAGGATAGAAAGTGTCACCAAGGAAGTCCTGTGGGACATACCCAACACGCGTTGTGCCATTCCCAAAAAACAAAATGTCGATTGCAATATTGTTCGGAAAAACAAAAGAGTCATATCATTAGATACTGTCACAGATCTGAGCGACGATGAAGACGCTGAACAGTGGAGAGCTAGAAAAAATAAAAAAATAGGTTATTTTAAGCAAGGCAGCTTAATGGCAAATATGAAAAAATTAAAACTTATTCAAACTATAAACGAGAAAACAGAGACAGTAGTTGATTTAACTACGATTAGTGATGATTAACTTGAATACTTTACAACACTAAGTTTCTCTTAGTTGGTGAGCAATAGTCAACAATAATAATTAATAGGTATAGTGAATTCATAATTGATGCAAATAACAAGATGTGTATAATGGACAGGAAAATATATTTTATTTTTTAATATATACCTATGAAACAAAATAACATTAATAGTTAAGATAGGTACCTACTAACATAATAAATCACTTGTGAGAAGCGTTGTTTTCTATAGGCCTACTGGGGATCATTTCAACGCAGAAAAAAAAAATGAAACGAATCCATAGCATTACCTCTTGGGTGGATTTGGAAAATGCACTTCTATAATAGTACATTATACATTATAATATTACTTTACCTGTAACAATAACATTTAACACTAACTGACATTCCACACTTACAGTAGCTTCAACACACTGCAATTGATCTGAAAACTTTTACTATACGTACAATAAGAACTCAGCAATAATAGCAGTGAACAAGTGACCCTAGGAAAAATGTCAGCAATAATTAGTGAAAACACGTAAGTAGTATATATTTGTGCTTTCTGAGCACCTTTTTTACAGGGAGATTTCTTCATTTCAAGGGGGAATTTCTACATGCTGCACCGTGTAACACATAATCTCAAAAACCCTAATGTTCCTTCTGAGCACCTTTTTTACAGGGAGATTTAATCATTTCAAGTGGGGCATTTCTACATGCTCCACCGTGTAACACAAATTGTACACAAGTAAAAGTTATGTATTGTGTACAACACAAGTACACAACACATAACTGTGTCTATATCATTTTGTTACACAAACAAAATAAATATGTTTTTACCATCAATGTATTACTCATAAGTGTTGGCAACACTGAACTTTTTATAGTCACTCGTACTAAATTTAAGTTAGCTATACATTTCTGTAACGAATAATCCGTTGTTAAACCAAGTTATGCTTTTTATTTTATTGTCTTGTTTCACTTATACATTTATTTTTTAAGTAAAAATTTCCAATTTAATGTTTTTTCTTTAAAATAAAAAAAACATGAACTTTCAAAAAACCACCAGCAATTATTCTTCATTAGTTTCTTTAATACGAAACCAACCATATCCAACATATCCGCAATATGATACATTCACATCAAGATTAAAAACATATAATATATTTCCGTCAACTATACATCAAAACAAATATGCTTCATCTGAATGCGGCTTTATATATACAGGGGTTCAAGATATTGTAGAATGCTTCTCTTGCGGACTTGTATTACATGACTGGAAGAAAGATGACATTCCATGGATCGAAAACACTCGAGACATAATTCCAAATGTATTTATGTATTATTATCGAATGGTAACCACTTTGTAGAAAACATAATAACCAAATATGGAAGAACTTAATGTAATTGTGAAACTAAATATGTCACTCGCTCAACTGCTTAAACGTATGAACGATATTAAAATAAAATTTTGTATTTTATTAAAACAGTTTAAATGTGTTATTATTCCATTCTATATCTTGTAAATACGTGATCTAATGGATAAGACGTGAAGTTTTTAATTCAATATATAAGGTTCAAATCTAGGTAACAGATGTTTGTTTCATTTAATTTGCAGGAATAATACGAGATATATAATTAATAATAAGCTCCCTCCCTCCACACTTATCAATTAGGTCACGTATTTACTTTTTTGAAATTGTATTTAACTTTTTTTAGTATAAAACGTTGTTGTATGAATAAAATATAATCAGTATACAATTAACACTCTGATAATCATAGTATAATTTTTTAAAACAATAATCGCCAGAACGAACAAAAATATATCGGTAAGTATTATAAGCTCGCTACAATATGATTTCACCGATTGTCTCAAGGTCAAAATTTGAAATTCGTCAATATGGAAAGAAAAGTGTAACAGTAGGTTTGTTAGTTAACAAAAAGATTTCGATTGTTGTAATATTAAAATGTATGATTACTAAAAAGAGTTTAAGCCTCGATTTAGACCAATGGCAATCATTAATGTGTGAAAATAATTATAAAGCAATTATTGATAATCTACGAAACCGATGTAAACGTGTAAGAATAACTGATAACTTAAGCTATTCCGTTAATGTGAAACAGTCTTCAATCATATTATATTCTAATGAAAATTATATAACTTTATCACATGTCGATTTGCAAAGGCTGAATCAGCTTGGAGCTTGTATCGATCTCTATATAATCGAGAAGCAGAAAAAATGACCATGTTACCAGAAGACTTTTGACACAGCATATGCATTAATTATGGCAGATATTAACGGGTTACCCTCTTCTTGTCGACGGAATGAATTTACAAACTCATATATTCAGAATTATAACTTAAGTTATACTAATATAGAAACTAATGATATTTCTTTTATGTATGAATTATTACAATATCATTATAACTCATTATCAAATATGATATTACAAGAGTTAGAATTAGGTACATCAGCTATTAACCTGTAATTTATTTTTACACATCATGACAATAAATCATATACACTAGTTTTGTATCACTTTTAAAAATAAATGTACGATTAGTTAATATATTGGTTTTTTTATTTTAATTTTCAACAACCATTAAAAACAGATTTATTATGATTTTGATTTTTTAATACATCCTATTTTCTTGTTTGGATTAGACATGAACCGTGTAAATATTGTTTGTATGATGTTGGATAAATCGTTTGCGAGTCCTTGATCCTTTGCTAAATCAGTTATCGATACTTTTACACTGCACTCAGCTTCTTTCCATCTATAACATCATTAAAATGATAAGTATTTTACATTACAAATATATATACATACATATAGGCACATTAATATATTATAAGAACCTTTTAACTATTACATACATCAACCAATGAATTTCTTAAATTATTTTTTTTTTTAGGAGTTAGTCATTGTAAGTTGTATTCATGTAAATTCTAAGAATCATATATTTATATAATATATATTACCTGTCTGTAGCAATAAGATTTTGAATATTTTTATTTTATAGTGATTTATTGTCCAGTAATCACTACATACTTCGTTATCAAATGGTAATTTTATGTTTACTATTTCATCACTTTGTTTCACCATCATCGAATTAATAAGTTCATTATTTACTTTCACATCTTTAATTAAAGGACCAATTCTATCCAGATATGAAATATTCTAAAAAAAAAATAATTATAGGTATTAATAATAATAATAAAAATTGTAATTTTATTTAATTTTTTTTATTATACTGTAAATTTTTTAATTTTTAATTTTTTTTACATAATTTTTTAACTTTTGTTTTGCACATATTTTTTTTCAATTTCACATCTCTTTTTGTTTTATTTTGTTTTTTTGTGGTCCCCGGTTTTACCTCGTTATAATTGTTCTGAAATTATATACAATTTGGTTACTGAAAATCTAGTAAAAATATATACATCGTATTCAATGGGTATAATACTGAACCAGTGTAATACAGTATTATTTAAATATAACTATTAAATATATTATATTAAAGAAATATAAATTTAAAATATATAAATATAAATTAATATTAATTTTGTACTTACATCGCTTTCAGTCATTGATTCTTCGTAATCACTAATGTTCGAATTAGAAAATGACATTTTTTTTTAAATATATCTTTAACAGTAGATAATTTGTAGCTAAAATACGTTGAGTGGATTTAAGTTCTACCTCTAAAAGTGACTTGCTATTTGTATTTTCTAATCAATTTATATTATACTAGATTTTGGCGTTTGTCATCCGGCCTGCGGCGGAAAGACTGTGTGGGCGGTGGTGCATCTTTGTCGGCGATGCTGGGTTTTTTGATCCGGCCTGCAGCGGGAATGGGGGGGTCGTCGTGTATTGTGTTTTGTCGTGTTGGCAGCACTGGTTAAGCGGTAATTCTTGAACTCAGAAAAGTGTCTAGTCGTAAGTTACTCGATTCAAGTCGATCGTACAACACAACCAGCCAGGTAGGCAATCCGACTACGTCGGATCGCAGACCATGACGCGGGCGTGTATGTCCGGTTCTCGTATGTGTGTTGAAATCGGAAATGTTGAAATCGGAAATTCGGGTTCTCTGAGTTTGAGTGTCTAGCTAAATGAATAGATTAAAAAAATGATAAGACGGAAGTGATAGCGAACGACGAACAAAAAAACCCGAAAAAAAAAATTAATTAGCACGGCCGCCGCAAATTATCGGATATTCGCGGGGGCCGGGTTTGAACCCACGACCCTCGAGTCACCTGTCTTAACGCCTAACCTACTTAACTACCTACTGAGATGAAAACCTGAGTCAAATCTATGACTCTTAAGCCGCGTTGCCTTCCCCGCGAAAGGCGAACGCCGTTTGGAAGAGGTTCAAAGGGAGTTTGAGCGGGCGATCCGACAGCATCGGCGAGCGGACGACCGTCGCGAGATTCACGAAGAAAATCGAACCTCGAGACTCATGGTATTTATGCCTGTATTTAGCGATACCATACACGGTACCTACTCTCGTTTAAGCGACGCCGCTCCTCGCCGGGACTCGTTTTTGAAAAAGTAGGGCAGCCGCGCGCCGGTTATAAATTTAGCGGGGAACGCGAATAAGATCCAAACGGGGAGGGCGATACGACCGAAAGGGGATAAAATTCGAATTTTTTAAAAAATATGGCAAAAAACACGCGCGACAGCGACTCTCGTATCGCACGCGATTACTGCCGCCGCGGGCCGGCCGGGAATTAAGTAGGACAGCTCGCCGTCTATAAATTTACCGAGGAACGCGAATAAGGTCCAAACGGGCCCTCCCGAGGCACCCGAGGGGGGGTAAACCTCAAAAATGTTGAAAAAAAATTGTGAAAAATGGTCAAAACCGTGAAAAGTGATAAGGAGGAAAGATAACGCAGTGACGGCTCCCCCAAAAACGCCTCGACGCATGTATTTATGCCTGTATATAGCGATACCTAAACGGTACCTACTCTCGTTTCCGCGACGCCTCTCCTCCCCGGGACTCGTCTGTGGAAAAGTAGGGCTATACATTTAGCGGGGAACTCGAATAAGTCGTCAACGGGGAGGGTGATACGACCGAAAGGTGCTGAAACTCGAATTTTCGAAAAAAACGGCAAATGGAACAGTCATATAGTCGTACTATTTTTAATATAGTTTATTAATATCGTATTAAACAGTATTTATAATCTATAGCAGTATTTAACCCAATCGGAATCACCTAAAAACTGTAATATATCAAGTAGGTACTACATTATAATTATATTGTAGGTTGGTCACGGTAAAATCAAGTATTAAATTAAATGTTAATTTATATTTTTTTGCAAAATAAATATATATAAATACCGATATATATAATATTATAATAACGCGAATTTTGAAAAAAATCGGAACACATGATTAATGTGACCAAAAAAAACGCGAAAAAAAAATTCCATCTCTCACGGCCGCCGCAAATTATCTAGTGTCCTGGCGGCGGTTTCGAAACCACAACCCTCGGGTCACCTAACCTAACGCCTAACCAACCTAGCCACCTACTCAGATGAAATTTCGAGGCAAATGTATGACTCTTAAGCTACGTCGCCGTGCTCGGGGCGATAAAATAAAATTCTTATCACTATAAAAACAATATTTAAGAAAATCCCAATAAATCCTATCAAAAACTCAAAACCCAAAAGGGGGGAGGAGGTGCCATCGTTCCCTAAAGCGGAAAACGGTAGTCTTCATAATAAGAATGGGTTCCCCCTTGGTCCGAGGTCTTTAACTTGAATTCCGGCCGAGTTACACTCAACTCAAAATGTGGGGGGGTGGGGGCTTTGGTTCCCTAGTGTTGAAAATTCATCTGGGGCCTAAAAAATTGAGATGCCCATTGGTCCGGGGTCTCTAAGTCGAATACCGGCTAAGTTATGCCTCGTCAAAAATAATTACTCGTTTAATGGGTCCCCCCCACTCCGCCGACGCTCACCAGGTAACGTCACATTTTTTTTTTTTTTATTGCACACGGCCGACTCCATCGTTTTATAAGACGTTATCACGTCAAAAAATTGAAAAACACAGGTTTTTGAATTTTTGAATCTCGAGCACTTGAACCGTTTCTGAATTTTTATATTATATTACACACGGAAATATCCCAATTTTCATAATATATAGAAATACTGAATAATAATAATAATAATAATAATAATGTTCGAAAATATTCGTCGATAAGGAAAAGGGAGATAAGCGAGCGGAATTTATAGCGAACGCGCGGGAAGTATTGTGATTGGTCGTCATGGAAGAAACGCGGAGTGCCGTCAGCGCTCCCCGCGGATCTTATACGCGTTATTAGCGTTTTATTATATAAGACTAGCCCTCCGGTCTAGCCGGGGGAGACCCCCGGACCCCCCAGTGTTTGTTTGTAAGTGAGTACCGATTTCGGAGACAATGTCGTTGGAATTATAAAAATCACAAGGGTTGTAAGTCAAAAGTTTAGGATTAGTGATATGGATTGGAGATAAGGCTTGGCGCATTGGCAGGAATATTTAAAAGTTTGATCGTCTAGCAATTCGTCACAAACATTGTGAATAGATGCGATCTCCTGGATCTCTAGTCAGCTGCTTTTGGTTGTTGAAATTATTAAAAATTGTAGTATCGATATGTGTATTTGATTGTCTAGCTATCAGTCATCAAATCACATAGGTAGGCAATCCGACTGGGTCGGATCGCGGACAATATGTGAAGCGTATATTACCAGGTATGCAATCCATCTGCGGTTGGTGTAATACCGTGCCCCGTTGTATGTCCTGTTCTGTTTTGTTGACTTTATAAGAAATTAGGAATTGCGAATAATTGTAATGGAATGTCTAGCTATCAATCGTCGCTGTATGGAAATCTATGAGTTATAGGGCATTTGTGTATGGCGGATTGGATACATAACCCGGGAACAATTGCAGTTTAGCTCCCCCACGCTATTTTGAATTTTTTTTTTATCGAAACTTATGTAACATATCGAGTTAACAACGATGGTGCAATCAGAATTTGTCGCTCTCACTTTGTTTCGAAGTTATGGCCTTCCAAAGTTTTTAATTTTCGTTTATATGCATGCGCGCAACACTACCTACTATATTACCGCGTGGAGGACCTCAACAGTGATTATACAGTTTGCGGCACTCATCGCTGCGCTCTTCGGCGCCGTCGCTCCGCTTCGCAAATCGAAAATATCTCCCGACTTGCTATGCAACACCACCTTAAGTAGGTTACAGGGTAATTTATGTCGTAATACAGTGTTACACAGTTTAAGTATAAAAACAACTAAAAAAGTCCTCCGGTCGCCAAACTCGAGGTCCTCGTGCGGCATTAGTAGTGTTGCGCGCATGCGTCTAAACGTAAAATCGTTAGCTTTGGGAGGCTATAACTTCGAAATTAAGTGAGAGCGACAAATTTTGATTGCATCATCGTTCTTAACTCGATGAGTTACATAAGTTTCGATAAAAAAAATTCAAAATGGCGAGGGGGAGCTAAATTGCAATTATGCCAATATAAAGTGTCAATTGCAGTAAATAAACTGTAATGATGTATAAGTACACGGGGTGAACAATTAAGCTTTAAATAATAAAAAAAATAGTACTCATTAGTCTATAAAACGCCAAACGTAGTAAAAAAAAAAAGGTAGGATAAAAAAAGGTAAGAAAAAAAAAAAAGAGTGTAAATTTGTATAGTAGTTAATTTCTACGCAATTCGTAAAAACGAACGTTTCGCACAGACGCTCGTGGAAGAAAGTCGCCCGAAGTCGGAGCGGAGAGCCGCCCAGGTCCACTGAGCTTTTCGCTCTTTACTCTGCCACCACGTGACAGCAGTATTACCAAATGTTACCTATTTAATTTTAATAAGCTTTTTGTCAATGCTCAACGATTTTGACAGACCCGCGGTGCTGGTAATAACATCGGTAAATACCATTACTAAAATGCAAGGCAAAACTAAACAGTGGAATCAATTCTATATTTATTTGCCATCGACCAGTGGAAGTGAGTACTCGTTACTTTATTATATTTTTCACTTTTTTTTTTGTTTTTTTTTGACAACTTTACTAATGTTAATTTTTCGTTGTAGAATGTTTCATTTTACAAATTGTAAGGTGACGGTGCAGGCTGCAACCAATCAACCACCATCTTCTGCAATTGTAGCACCTAAAAGTTTGTATAAATATTGTCAATTGTCATGACGTATATACGGTAAACGGGAAAAAAGTCCCTGGTAAGAAAGTCCCACGGAAACAAAGTCTCTCATTATAGAATAAATAAAACGATATTTCCTCTATACTGTTATATACTGGTATATCTATGTTTCTAAATAAATTGGGTTGACAAATCTTATATATTATTATATGTTTAAGATATTATATTATTTTCAATAAATTTAAAATGTATTTAATTATGTATATAAATACTTATCTACAATAATTTTTAATCCTAGAAAGGTATCTATTTAATTTAGTTGATTGTTAATAATTTTCAATACAAATATGTAACATGTTTTACCTTTGGGCTATGTACTTAATAAATACCTATATGATAAAAGACAGAATTTAAATCAAATAGTAATTTGGAGACTTTTTTACCGGGGACTATTTTCCGGGGCCTTTTTTTCTTACATATTATAGACCTATAAACTAATGGATTGCGCCTCCCTCACCACCCAACTATCACTGAGTAACGCCAATATAGAGTGAGTAAGAAGGAACATAGTGGGGGAATCTTGATGGAATCATAATATAAGAGAAAGAGAGAAAAAACATAATGTGGGAAATCATAGACTTACGAAACTAATACTGTATATTGGACCTCTTACTTCTCTCTTTAAGCGTTGTCCATTAGTTTTTAGGTCTATGGATAAACATGGTAATGTTGATCGCTTTTCTTTTTCAGAATGCTACAATTGCAGAAAACCTGGCCACCTGGCCCGCCATTGTAAGTGTATTTTGTGTATATTATATATGTGATCGTAGGCAATGCATCTAAAATATTATTTATTATGCAGGCAGGAGACCAAGAGTGCAGAAAGACCGGTCCCCCCCGCGAAATCGGTCCCCCCCGTCGGCGAGACCGGTCCCCTCCTCGGCGGCGAGACCGGTCTCCTTCCAGACAGACGACCTCACAGCGGCTGCGGGACTCGGCCCCCCCGTCGTTGGGGAATGGTGCCAGGGCTTCGCACCAGCACACTATGGGCCACGATATGGCCTCCATGAATGTAGGAGTGAGTATAATATTGTAATATATTTGTAATATACATGTTAGTTATAAATGTTTTTTAAATACATTGTTTATAGAATGACAGCAAGCTAGTGGTAAGCTATAAAAAGTTCCTGTGTACTAATTTTTGTGTTCTTTTTATTAACTAATTCTAATTTGTGTTTGTATATATTTTCAGAATGAATAATGTATAAATTATGCATAAAAATATATATATATAATATATAACGACAGTTATTTTTAAGTGTTTTTTTTTATACATAACCTAACCTAAGTTATATTACAACATATATATAACAGATGTTATCATATTTATAAGTTTGCATAACTCTCCTTTAAAACGGTAGGCATAGGCTCGAACAAATTATTGTTGGTATTATTAGTTAATGAATAATATTAATGGTAACATTAATTGTTAACCAATGGCTAATAAAAGATATGAAAATGTAATACAAGATTCCTTATAAGATTTTCTACATTTATCAAAAAAAAAAAATGTCTATAAGAAAGTCAAATTAAATTTTTATGTGTTTGAAATTCAAATTTTTACAACATTGGAGATTCAGTCGATTTCTCATATAGCGATTTCCTTATTTTGTTGAAATTCTAAAACGAATAACTGTAGATACATGAAAAATTCACTGAATGTTTATATTAGAATTTTCTAAACACTATACAATTTTGAAAATATTTTGACTCTTTTTGAGCTGTTTACGGACATTTTCAGTTTTCGATTTTTTTAGTTTTTTTTTCTATAAATATCAATAAAGTTTTATCTGTTGGGTCAAAAAGTATAAAAATTTAATACAAGGCTCCTGATATATTGTTACAATATTAGTTTGAAAAATATTTCAAATACATATGCACAATTTCTTTTTATAAGCATTTAAAGATCGAATTTTGACAAAATTTATCAAAATCTCGAAAATTATCAATCATTGTAATTAATAAATTATAAAATGTTCAGTTTTTATAGCTAAGGACTGCAAATTTAAAACAGAGGTTCTCATGAATAGTTCATACTGTAACCAAAAAATCTAAAAAATATATGAACACAGTTATTTTTTACAGACATTTTAAATTTAAATTTGGACGAAATTATATATTAAAAAAGAAAAAACCTAGAATAACTATTTTAGTTATTTTGTTGTGATTGTATAATATTATTCGTAGGTACTTGAAACTTCTTAAGTGTACTATTATATTTATATATCTATGATAGTATCACGGTTTGTTGTTGATGTATAACGCTTATAAGTACCTAATGGATATTGTGATATGATTAATTTGGAATTTATTATAGGTCAATTTTATTTTAATACAATATATATGTAATATGTATATAATATGTCTTAACCTAGACTGACATACCGTCTCCACTCAGAATCGTTTTTATTATACAATGATATTATATCATTGAATTCAAATTTAATACCATCCATTATACAGTGACCCACTTATAACCTACAGTACAGCAGAGCACCTTTTTTAAATTACAAATAATGTATAATCAATTAGGTATCACTAATCAGTAATTGCATAATATTTTTTCAATGAAAATTATTTGTGGTGGCAAAATATCTAATCATACCTCATTATGTTTATTACATATAAAAGACATTGTTAAGCAATACAAATTCAAACATACAAACATACAATATAGTGTAGTTTAATGATGTTTAAAAAAATTTAATTGAATCGTGTGTCGACTGCAATACGTAGAAATGAAACATATTGTACATACAACAAAATTGAAAATTTCTTACAAACCTTGGTTATAGTAGATAATATATGCTTTTGAAATTATAATAATTTGTGTATGAAACTTACTATTAATCAATTTAAGTGTATATACATATATATATATGTGTGTGTATGTGCTACATCAGTTACAAATTAACAATGAATAATAATAAAGTGTTAGCTGTAGTAATGCTTATGATTATCAGAGTATGGTTTAGTTGCAAATTAGTAATCAGTATTGATACAATGATGAATCTTTTAGTTGTGTTTCTGCTACATCTGCATTGATGAAGTCATTTCTAGTATAATGTTTCTGAAATAATACAATTGCATACAAATATCTGCTGATATATTTTTAGAGTACATAAATAATTCTAAATAATTTACCACATAGTGTGCGAGTCGTAGCCAGTTTAAATGCATGTTTGACATTTGATACAAATACATTACAAAATCCGCATCAAGAGAGAAGCACGTAGAGGTTGTCGAATTTCCCCTATGTCTTAGTAGCAGTACAACAATGATTCTGTTTCTGTTACATCTGCATTGATAGTCATTTTTAGTATTATGTTTCTGAAATAATACAAATGCATACAAATATCTGCTGATATATTTTTAGAGTACATAAATAATTCTAAATAATTTACCATCTAGTGTGCGAGTCGCAGTCAGGTTAAATGCATGTTCGACATCAGTTACGTATTCATTACAAAATCCGCATCCAGAGAGAACCAAGTGGAGGTCGTCGAACTTTCTCTCCTCCGCGAGTCGTACTTACGACTGTTTATAAACCATGTGTCACACAGATCGGATTCGATGTTCATTAAACGCTTGTAGACTTCATTTTACAGTTATATCGCTTGTAGAATTTCTCTGTACACAATGTTCTTAGTGAAGAATCTACCACGGCCATCACTGTACATAGCAACTCTAATGGATTTTATGGATTGAGAGTCCCTCACTCGGGAAAACGCTGCATACAGTTGTCCTATAATAAAGTTTAAAAAAGTAGAATATAAATGATACCTATGTATTTATTAATATAATTTATATAAATCATGTATAATACATTTTTGCATGCCAACGACATAATAAAAATGTTGACAAATAGTACAATATTTTAAGCATAGTTTTACACCTTTGGAGGAATTTAAATTCAATTTATTATAATTTTATAACATATAATATGTAAATGTAGTTTTCTGGTTTTGAAATTTGTTTGAAATATTTATAAAAAATTAATACATGTAACCCAATGTAAAGGTTAGTACAGGTATAAGGTATGAATTGAAGTAATTAAACTTGGTAATACAATATTAGTATATTATAATCGAGGGGTAAACACCTTGGGGGTAATCATGGGTAATCATAGGTAATCTTTGTAGTAAGTCATGGGAAATCATAGGTATAATCATTTAAATCAGTAATCTGGTGTACAAACTTTCTGTAATTACCCCTCGTATATAATATAATAATATTACATAACATGTATGTTTTAAAAAATTGAAATGTATTGAATTTACTTATTATTACTTACCTTATTACGTATGTAACGACATCGTCATAAACAATCGACACACCAAGCTCCTACTAAAACTCTTAGCTATAATAGTTAAATTTACTGCAATACTCGTGAAAAATGTCTACCTAATCCGTGCATTCAAACTACTTATATTTTTAATATTATTGAAATGCTGAATTGCTGAATGGCGGCTTCCACAACGGTACGATAATAAAATTCATAATAATGACATTTACATAACACTTGAACCATTTCTGAATATTGCGTTTTACATATTATATATATTTTACACACGGAAATATCACAATTTTTGTAAAAATCGCACACTCACTTTTTTATTATATTATATATAATATATAGAAATACGGAATAACTCGAAAATAATATTCGAAAATATTAACGTCAATCGTCGATAACGAAAAGGGAAATAAGCGAGCGGCGACGTGAAAATTTAGCGAACGCGCGAGAAGTATTATGATTGGTCGTCATGGAAGAAACGCGGAGTTGCTTATTTGCTGCGTCGCGCGAGAAGTAATATGATTGGTCGTCATGGAAGAAACGCGGAATTCCTTATTTGTCGCGTCGCGCCTGGTGGCGAAAAACGGAGACTATTTGTGTTTTATAATATAAGAGACTAGCTCTAAGTATAACTCGGGGCCCGTTGGACTCGATGAGAGTGGATACCGATTTTGGAGACTATGTTGTTGGAATTATAAAATTCGCAAAGGTTGTAAGACGAAAGTTTAGGATTTGTGATAAGGAGTAGTGATATGGATTGAAGATAATGCTTGGCGCTTTGGCGGGAATGTTTAAAAGTTTAAGTGTCTAGCAATCCGTCACGAACATTGTAAGTAGATACGATCTCCAGGATCTCTATACGTTTGTCAGCTGCTTTTGGTTGTTGAAATCGTCAAAAGTGTAGAGTCGATATGTGTATTTGATTGTCTAGCTATCAGTCATAAAATCACATCGGTGAGCAATATGCGAAGCGTATATTATCAGGTATGCACTCCACCTGCGGTGGATTGCGGACCCCGTTAGTTGCGCAGATAAGTGAATAATCAAAAATATAGATTCTAGTTGGCCTATGAGACTCGCTGAATTTGGGGGTACCGATTTTGGAATAAGAGTCGTTTCAATCATAAAAGTAGCGACAGTCGTAAGATGGAATTTTAAGATTTGTGATAAGAATTAGTGATATGGATTGGAGATACGGCTTGGCGCTTTGGCGTAGATGTTTAAAAGTTTGAGAGTCTAGCAATCCGTCACGAACATTGTAACTGGATACGATCTCCAGGATCTTTAGGCGTTTGTCAGCTGCTTTTGGTTGTTGAAATTGTTAAAAAGCGTAGAGTCGATATGTGTATTTGATTGTCTAGCTATCAGTCATAAAATCACATCGGTGAGCAATATGCGAAGCGTATATTATCAGGTATGCACTCCACCTGCGGTGGATTGCGGACCCCGTTAGTTGCGCAGATAAGTGAATAATCAAAAATATAGATTCTAGTGGCCTATGGGACTCGCTGAATTTGGGGTCATCGATTTTGGAAGTATTGTTCGTGCCTGTTGTAAATCGAATGTTGACTAATTGTTCTAATGGATAGGATTTATGATAACGCGTTTAGTGATATGAATTTAAGATTGAGATAAGATTTGATGCTTTGGAGGGAATGTTTAAAAGTTTAAGTGTCTAGCTATCAGTCATCAACGGTGTAAGTACGCATATTTTACACTTCTTTTTTGTGGTTTTCGGGTCTGTCCAAGTTTGAAGTAAAAAAAAACCATTTACCTAATCGATTGTCTAGACTATCAGCGCACTTTGTTCAACGTGTAATTATGATCCATATTGTACCAGCCCTTTTTGTAAGTAAAAAAGTGTACGTCGATAATTCGATTATTAAGTCGATATTTATAAAGTTCATTAATTTACAAAAAATATTAAATCCCAAAGTATATATTTATATAAATGTGTGTTTATTGTATGATAAATGATAAAAACATATTATAAACACAATTAGGTGTACTAATAAATTACACTGTCTTAATGTACCTAATTAATTCCAAGAAAATAAATATACGATCATTGTTAAGATCAGATCAAGGCTATTTAGTGCATGTAATTAACACAATTAATCATAGGGATGTCAATATTAAAATCCATTTGAATATGGTACATTGCCATTTTTGTTGTTTTGTTAAAAAATATAGTATATATATTATACATACCTATATTTAGTATACATACCTATATCTATTACATCGTTTTTAATAAAAGTATAATTTAACTTAACCTAGATTGCAGTATGTCATTGATACTATTAAAATTATTTATTTATTTTAGCAAATTGTGTGCGTAATGGAACCGTTTGATGTAGTATGGTATGTATAATATATTGAATCAAAAACAGTAGGTAAACAATATTTTAAACAGAAAGTCGGGTGTTAGTTACATACAGCGCCGGATCATAGCTTTTTAACACCCGGGGAAAATTAAAAAAAATTCGCCCATCTCAGGGAGATGACCAGAATTAGTATTTTTTTTTACGAAAAATCAAGCACACTCACACAGTACTGCGAGGAACTGAGGACCAACATTCACAAAACCTTTCCAAATGTACTGCAGGACCAATCATTTATTTACCACAAATAATTTGAACGATTTTAACTTGAAAATGAAACATTTTAAATTTTAAACTATTCACGTAATATAGTTTTAGAAGCACTTCTTAATGGTGTATTTAAAGCTAAAATCTGTGGTCAATATTTCTAAGTTCCAGGTTTAGAATAAATAATATTGATAATAATAACATGTATGAATTATTTATTAACAAATCTAAATTAGGTATCCATTGCTTACTTTTAATATAGGACGCTTTATGTAAAAGAACAATATTTAATTTACAACATACCTATCAATATTATACATTTTCATTTTTAATATTTGTTACAATCAAAACTTAATAATATGTACCTAGGTACGGAATAAATACAATGAAACAAAAATGTAATTATGTACTGAATATTGTAATCTAATGAATATAACACGACAAAGAAATATTTATCATGGATTATCACTTACGGATTGAATGTAGATACCTATATACTAAAATAACTACATTCTACATTCTACATTTTAAAAATTTCCAGAATAATAAGGACCTGGTTGTCTGTTTGACATCTTGAACCATAAAAATAATTTAGACAAAAAACACAGTTTATAATAAAAAAAAAAAAAACGAACCAAATAGAATATAAATTTCCTTTTAAATTATTTTAATATAATTTGTAAAACATAATATA
Source organism: Macrosiphum euphorbiae (assembly GCA_949089665.1). Classification (NCBI taxonomy): domain Eukaryota; kingdom Metazoa; phylum Arthropoda; class Insecta; order Hemiptera; family Aphididae; genus Macrosiphum; species Macrosiphum euphorbiae. Next base: position 179,589,346 of record CARXXK010000001.1, on the reverse strand, counting down.
TTCAATCTGTCTTGGGCTACAATCAATAGGATAGTATTTTTGTTTTAATTATTTAATTATGTTGTACTTTTGTAGTATCAAGTTTATCAAGTAAATTAATAGTTGTATACTTGTACAGTTGTACCCATTTAAAAAGCAAACACAAATGACAAATTATATTCCATTTTGTGTTCTGTTTCATTTATCTAGTGGCCATTTTGATATTTATAAAAAGACATTAATTGTTAAATACAAAGACTTTTATAAGCCTGGGTACAAACATGTAATTTAATAAATAATCTGAAAACAATTAAATCATTAGTACCTAAGTAACATTTTATGTAGTACATATTTTATGCAGTACCTACCTATTTGGAAAAATATATAGTTGTTAATTTAAAATCACATAACAATGAATTACAATTAATAGTACGATTTTTAAGATTAAGGTTTTAAACAACTATCTACATAATATTATATTATATGCAAGAAAATGATGTAATTTACCATAATTTATTATGTCACTAATTGGAGAGTACATTAATCTATTTATGATAAACTAAGGCATGTACACTCCCGCTGACAGTAAATTGCGGACGGGTTTTATTTATTTTATATTTTTATCTATTTTTTACCTTTTTCATATTTGTCCTTTTAATTTTTAAATCAATGTTATTAGTTATTACCTACTAATCTCGATTAAAAATAAAATTATTTCATTTTATTCCCATACCCAATATTACACATTTCCTGTGAAATATTATTTTGTACTTAGTTTTGACTTTTGTTTTAAAGTCCATTTTCAATTTTCAATTTACAAAATATTTAAAACCTTAAAAATACGCCCACGAAAATTATACGCCCGGGGATAAATCCCCGACTTCCCCCCTAGATCCGGCCCTGGTTACATAGTTGAAATAGTAGTATCTACAATGATAAGATATATTTTGTAGAAACAAATGAATTGACAGTGATTGTAAAACCGTAATGAATACATAAAACCGTGTTTAGAATAATTAGTTAAAAATGCAATAGTTAAGTTACAATGATGAACGTTCATAACATTATATTTGTTCTATATAAACAATTGAATAGTTAAATCACAATAATACACATTATAATATAATTGCTTACATACAGACATGTAATTATTAAAAAATGCAATACTTAAATTACAATATGTAGGTACGTGACATTATATTTTTTGTTAAATGAACAATTTAGTAGTTAAATTACAAATTATTTGTTATATAAGCAATTCAACAGTTAAATTAAAATTATAAACATGACATTATACTTTTTTTAAATAAACGATTAATTAGGTAAAAATACAATAGTTAAAATACAACGATGAAGGTACATGACATAATATAATGGTATAAAAATATAGTAGTAAAAATATTCATACAGCAAAGTAATATTATTAAAATTTAAAAAAACCAGTAACTATAATTTGTAAGATAACGTAAGAAAATCGAAAAAAAAACATGTTTACCGACGTAAATACATATTATATTATAATACATAAAAAATGATATATTGTAGATTAATTTTAAAAAAATTTAACGTAGTAGAAATATTGTAATTTTTATACACAAAGTAAAGTTAAAATAATAATAATAGTAAAGAGAAAAGATCGGAAATTTGTAAAATTACGGAAAAAAAATGCAAAAAAAGTCGGCATTCGGGCGGCCGTGTAAACCTTATGGCATTGACGGTATTAACGCCCTTACGGCGTACGACGGATTTGAACCCGGGACCTACGTAACTTCTACCTAACGCCTAACCTACTCGGACACAATTTGAGATGTGAATTACGGTCGAAACATCAACTCTTAAGCCGTGCGTCTACGGAGCGACGTAAGCCGATATATTCGATGTACATCGATGTAATCGCATATAATTCGCTTGTAATACGCGCATCTCCCATATATATATTTAACGGAGCGAGTGAAAAGCGTTTTCCGTTAATAATTATTAAATCAATAGGCAAAAATTAAATTATACACGTATATACATGTATATTGTATATATACGCGTACGGTCGGTCGTAATTTGTAAACGCGATTGCGAAGCGAACCTACCGATTTCGTAAGAAAAGCGTATATATACGGCTTTAGAAAGACGTCAACTACACGATTCCGGCACGAACGGCGTGCAAAAAGACGAAACTGTCGGAGAAAACGAAAAAAATCGGCAAAAAAGTCCGGCCGGGAGCGTATTTTGCGATCGACATTGCGACGGCTACGGACGGCGCACGGATATAAACCGCCCACCGGCGGCTTCGAGAGACCGCGAGCCACGCGAATCGAGTATAAAAAAGGGCGAAAAACGATAGAAAACGGTCGAAATCGTGTGAAAAGAGTAAATGTTCGAAAATTTCAAAAATCGGCGGAATGATAAGAAAAGAAGTGATAACGCGGTGCCGGGCGACGGAATTTTCTGATTGGCGTTCCTTATTTGCTGCGTCGCGCCTGTCGGACAAAACTGGGGACTAACCTCCTTTTATAATATAAGAGATTAAGACCAATAGTAATAATAATATAAATAGTAATAGTAGTGGACAGCGTCTGCAATAACAAGATACGGATATAGTTTTTTTATTATTTTTTTTTATTAATTCTTGAAATTGAGCATTATAAAACTCTAACCGCAGTCTTTGATAATATTGTCATATGTTATATAAACGTTTCGTCGAAGCTGATATTATATAATGTGTATTATATATATTATTATAAAAACTAATAACCATTAACCTTACATTGATAATATAATTTTTTAGGAAGTAATAATAATTTAAATTACTGTTACGTTAATGAACAGAGCTGCCGCAGTCTTTAATGTTTAATAAAAAAAACAAAAAAAACATTGATAACACTGCAATATAGACGTTTAGTCGAAGCGAATATTATATAATGTGTATTATATAAATTATTATAAAAAACTAATAACCACTTCAACGAAACGTGTATATTATAACAGTACTCATATTATCAGGGAGTTAACATTTTCATCTTAAACATTGTATTGACAGTCTCACAAACTTATAATATATCATATTGTCTCACAACGCTCAACACAAACATACACGGAAAAAAGTTCAATTTTTTTCAAATATTTCAACTTCTCAAATTAACAATGTAAGTATTAGTAATATCATTAGTATAGCTATTATTTTTATAAAAAATTATTATAGGTAGGTATGCGTACGTTACATATGGAACGAATCAAACGAATACGTGTACAATATTCAATTAAAATAGACATTTTATTGTTGAACATTAGTTATGCTATCATAAAATAGTTATAAATCTAATTTAATGTTGTTTTATTTTTTTACGGGTTGAATTTTTTTATAAATTACAATATGTTTTCAATCGATTCAAACAATATACGAAATAGAACAATCAACAGTGTTCTAGAATCTTAAGAATATTATCGTTTTAACCCTGAAATCACCTTTATGTTAGTAGGAGATTATTATCCACTTATGGTAAAGGACCATGTATTAAATATTTTAACCGATCCACTTGGAAATTATACATTAGTTGAACTGTGTATACAAAATGTTGGGGACCAAAAGTATTGTAGCAGTGCATGTTATCATCATGAAAGATCTAGTGGTAATACGTTTCGAACTTACAATCCTTTATACTAGTTTGTTCGATTTAAAGATAAACAAGCGTTTAAAGATTATTGTTATTATACACGATGTATATTATGTGGACGGTTCTTAACTAAAGGTGTTGATTTACAAAGTAATCCGTTCCCTACTAGTATTGACTCCGTACCTGTACCCGTAACATATTCAGAATTTTTTGTTTTAGATAGAATGAGAAATATATCTCATAAATAAAAAACTAACAATAAAACAATTGTCTAAGATGTTTGATAGATAATTTCTCATTTTATATTTATATACTATAAATGTATAACTATTAAAATTATTTTAAATGTATACACTGTAAAACATTAATTATATTGTTATTTAATATATATTTTAAAAATGATGTTGAAAGATAAAAGTAAATATTAAAATCGTAACGATTATTTTGATTAAGAAAAAAATAATAAAATTAATAAATTTTATTTTTATTTTTTTCTTAATCAAAACCATGTTCATGTATCCCTATTATATGTAAAGGCTTTTAATGTTATTATATACAACTATCATTATAATTGGTTATTATTATTATTATAATTATTATAGCTTTATACATGCAAGAAAATTGTTAATATAATTCTTATTAGATATTATATTTTAATTATTACAAATATGTTGTATAAATAACTAAGAATGTATTATATTTTGTAAAAAGAAAATGTATTGAGAACTATTAAAACTTATTATGTTTATGTAAACCATGAGATTATATTATAAACATTGAATTCTATGATGTAAAAGATGTAAATAATGTTGAACTTATAGATAATACAAGCATATAGTATTTTTTTTATTTTTTTTTTCAAACGTATATGCTTGTACATATCTATATCTTCAATATTTTTTATTAATATTTTAACTGTGTTGTGAAAACTTGTCAAATAATATGAGTTAAATATAATATAATATAATATAAAGGAAAAATAATATTGTATCGCTTATAATTTTTATGACTCGACTTTTTTTATTTTATTCAATATATTGATTGATAGATATATATTAATATTTACAGTTTCAAAATAAAATGGCTTCCCGTTCAGATGAAACTTACATCCAAAGAAAAATTGATGACAATTACGAACTATTAGAACAGACTTTGGATGAAGAAGACGAAGCAGAAAAAAAACATAAAAATAAAATTAAAGAAATAAACAAAAAAATTAAAAAATGCAAAAATGAAAAAAAACAACTTAAATTAGAATTCGAACAATCGCAATATACATTTTATAAATGTAAATTATGTATATTGCGATTGTTCGAATTCTAATTTAAGTTGTTTTTTTTTCATTTTTTAATTTTTTAATTTTTTTTGTTTATTGCTTTAATTTTATTTTTTATGTTTTTTTCTTGTAAAATTCTTGTTGTCTGTAAAACTATATTCAAAACTAATATGTAATAATATAATTAGTAATTATTATATCATTGTAAATAAATATATATATATATATACGTATATTCAATGTTGTTTAATAAATAATCGTTTTAATTATTAGATTTATAAATTATACATTTCATACTAATGTCGTTAGCTAAAATTACAGATAATGAATTTTTCGCATTCATATGATTATTGTTGTGAACAAATTCAATATTATGAAGAGCAGATTGCAGCATTAACGAAGATTATTGATGAAAATAAAATTAAAGAGAGATACGAATATAAAGATCTTAAAAAACAAATTAGAAACCTCAAATTCACTATTTATTTAAGTAGAACAAATTCTAAACCTAATTTGTCTTATATAAAAGAGTTAAATATAAAATTAGTTTTATTAAGAGAAAAAAAAATGGATATATGTCGAAAATATAGTGATTTATATGTTACAATTTTTCGCAATCGAGAACAATGTTTCGGTAATAGGTTAGATTTTATTACGATAGCAGAATCCAAACGTGAAAGGTTTGTTAGAAGTCAAAGAACTAAACATCGTTCAAAGTTGATTATATGTAAGAGTTGTTTTACAAGTTTTGGAAATAAACCGTGTAAAAGCAAACTTTGGGGTGAAACAGGATTAATTAGACATAATAAATGTGTATTAAAAATAAATTAGGAAGACCTATAATGTTTGAAGAAGGAGATGACGATTTTATACGTTTCAAAAACTATAAAAATACTCAACGAATCCCAATTGTTATATACGCCGACTTCGAATGTATTTTAAACCATAAACAACCTGATAAATTCATTCAAAGTTGTAAAAAACCAAAAACTCACATTACACATTTACATAAACTTATGAGTTACGGGTTTTATGTAAAAGTTGACTATAATATTATACCGAAAAAATTAATAAAAAAGTTTGAAATTCCTAGAACAGTAGTAATATATAGAGGTAAAAATGCAGCAAAAAAATGTATGAATAGTATGATTAGTATAGGAAATAAAATACATGATATTTATAAAACTAATTTACCAATTAACAATTTAACTTTAAAAGAAGAAAAACATTTTCAGAAAGCTAAGGTTTGTGAAAAATGTTTATTATCTTTTAAAGATAATAATTTGTTAAAAGTTCGAGATCACTGTCATATAACGGGAAATTACAGACGATGTATTTGTGTTAAATGTAATTTTCAGCTAACAAGTCCATCATTTGTACCAATCTTCTTTCATAATCTGACATATGACAGTCACTTCATAATTCGAGAACTTGGGTGTAACGATAAAGATATTTATGTTATACCCAATTCATCTGAAAAATATATATCATTTAGTAAAGAAATCGCACCTAAATTTAATATAAAGTTTGTGGACACATACCGTTTTATGGCTGAAAAATTAAGTAAACTAGCAAACAATTTATCCGAAGATAAGTTGAGGTTTAGAGAAACTATTAAAGTATTTTCTACTAAAGTATTAGATCTAGTTACTCGAAAAGGAGTCTTCCCGTATGAGTATGTTGATAGTTGGTGTAAACTAGATGATACTTTTTTACCTTCAAAACTTGAGTTTTATAGCTCTTTATCCGATGAAAATATTACTGATGTTGATTATATACATGCGAAAAATGTATGGAAAGTGTTTAACATAAAGACTTTAGGTGAATATAGCGATCTTTATTTAAAAACAGATGTGGTAATACTAGCTGACGTGTTTGAAAATTTCAGAGACTTATGTTTATCTACTCTTGAGTTAGATCCTGCTCATTATATGACTGCTCCAGGATTTGCGTATGATTGCATGCTTAAATATACTAAGATCGAGTTGGAAAGGTTAAAATGTCCTAATATGCTTTTGTTTATAGAGAATTCAATTCGTGGTGGGATAACCCAATCAACTAAAAGATTTGCTAAAGCAAACATACCAAATATTGAAGGATTGAATTATAATTCTAACGAACCGATTACATGGTTAACATATCTTGATTGTTTAAATTTATATGGAAAATCTATGTTGACAGAATTACCTTTTAAATATTTTGAATGGGTTGATGACTTAAACATAGACGTAACTAAAATTGCTGATGATTCTGAAGTTGGATATATATTAGAAGTCGATATTGACTACCCAAAACATTTACATAAGGCTCATAATGATTTCCCGTTTTTACCGTTGAACGAATGTCCGCCAAATTCTAAAGTTAAGAAATCGTTAACTACACTTTTACCGAAAAAAAACTATATTGTTCATTACAAAAATTTAAAACAAACCATATCTCACGGTCTTAAACTTGTAAAAATTCATCGAGCTATCTCCTTTTCTCAAAAGAAATGGATGGCATCGTACATTGTATTCTGTACTAAAATGAGAACAAAAGCTAAAAACGAGTTTGAAAAAGAATTCTGGAAGCTTTTAATTAATAGTGTTTTTGGAAAATGTATGGAGAATGTTCGAACAAGAACTTCTATAAAACTGGCTTCGTCAGAAAAAAAAGCTAATAAATTAATATCAAAAACTAACTTTAAGGATAGAACTATATACTCTAGGAATCTTATGGCTATTCATCAACATAAGGAAACTATTAAATTCGATAAAGCGATTTATGTAGGATCTGTAATTTTAGACGTTTCGAAAACTTTTATGTATGATTTTCATTATAATGTAATGAAAAGAAATATGGTAGAAAAATTAGTTCTTTATATTCGGATACAGATTCCTTGATATATGCTATTCAAACAGTAAATTTTTTCGATGATTTAAAAAATGATTTATTACCATATTTCGACACATCTAATTATCCCAAAGACCATAATTGCTTTAGTGAAATCCATAAAAGCCAACCAGGATTCTTCAAGGACGAACTTAAATCAAAAATTCTTAAAGAATTCGTTTCATTGAGACCGAAATTATACGCTTATAAAACCATAGATGATACTGTAGAAAAAAAAAGCAAAAGGCGTAAAAAAATATATAATAAAAAACCATATGAAATTTATTGATTACATAGATATATTAAATGCTTTTATCAACCATAGATCTGTGGAGAAAAAACAATCTCACAGAAACATGAATTTCATTCAATCGAATAAACATATTGTTCATTCGAAAACAATGAACAAGCTTGTCCTTAGTGCCAATGACGATATAAGATATATAATGAATGATGGGATAAATACATTGGCGTATGGTCACTACAAACTTAATGGTTCAGTATAAAAGCGTTATCTAGCGGAACAAAATACTGCAGTATTATTACTTTCATTGATTAATTTGCTATTAGATGGTGCTTTTGTTTTTTTATTGATTGCGGATACATTAAGTTTTCAAAACAGGTAATTGAGGATCAGGAGATCATGTGAAATAATTAATTCGACTTAATAAAAACTTATATTTTATTTTATTTAAAAAAAAAAATATTTTACATAAAAAACATTATTTTAAAATATCTGATGATGTTATCCATGAATTTTGACTTGAATCAAAACCTAGCCATTTAACAAGCATTTTATTCCCAACTTTTTTAACAATACATTCAATGAGAAAGGTGTTTGGAAAATCAGTTAATTTAATTTCCTGTTCATAAAAACCACCTAAGATTATATTGTCTGATTCATCCTTTAATTGATAAGTTACTGGATTTGTCTGTAAAACTTTTGTAAATATTTCCGTTGTCCAATTTGGTGTATATCCTTTACTAAATATATGTTTATACTTAGATATTCTTACTTTATCATTAATTTTAAATTTTGGATTATATAATGTATCATTTATTTGTGTATTAAATTTAATTTTGTTTGTATCCATTCGAGCTTCATTCGGTGTACATTTCATTGTTCTATGTTTTGTATTATTATAATTTTGTGTAATTTTTGATAGTGTATTATACCAATTCCATGTACCAGTAGCAGTAAAATGTCTATATATATTATTTTTAAGACTCTGGATCACGCGTTCCGCGATTGCACATTTAATAACACTGTGTGAACTGTAATGTTTAATTTTGTATTTTTTCATTAAATCTTGAAATTGAGCATTGTAAAATTCTGTACCATTATCTGTCTGTAATAATTTCGGATGAGCTTTTTTCAATATATTAAACATACCTTTTGTACATTCTTTCGATGTTTTATTTTTCAACGCCTCAAGCCATACGTACTTACTATATGTATCTATAACAACTAAAATATACTTGAAACCATAATTTTGTCTAGAATGAGATTGCATGTCCATTAAATCAGCTTGCCAGAGGTCATCAATAAACTAATTGGGTTTGAGGTAAGACATCTTTATATAAACCAGAACCTTTCATAGTCTTTGGTGATGAAGTAAAATTAAACATCTTTTCTACTAATGGATTTGTAGACATGGAACTGTTTGCTTCTGGATTAAAATCAAATGGTTCAAATTCTTGTGTTATTTTTCTGCGTTTAGCGCTTGAACTAGATAAATGATTGTCAAATGATTTTAAATTAATTCGAGGAGTTGTATTCTCATTAATTTTACTTATTTCTTCGTTAAACTGTTTTTCCTCCATTTTCATTCGATCATACAGCGGTTTTACAACAGTCAGCCATTTATGGCATCTCAAGGTTCTAGGTTTTCCATCTGCTTTTAAATGGACTCCACTAGTTTTCAAAATATTGTAATAAGATTCTATATCTGCAATAGTTGTATTTTTTGGTTCCTTCTCACATAATAAAGACCATAGTCCTGGTGTAAATTGATAGTATTTATTAAGCAACAGTAATTTACCGTGAATAAAAGTAACAAAATGTTTTCCTATTTTATATGAATCACTATCTTTATCATAATACATACCATAAGATTTATCATAACGTGTTGATTTAGGACGGTTATTTAAAAAATTTTCATATGATGAATTTAATTCATCATCATTATCTTCTTCACTAATGCACGGGGTTTCTGATTTATTTTCTAGTTCAGTTGACCGTGTGTTACATATTACATTTTGTTTCACATGTGTACTCAATGGTTCAATTATCGGCTTAAATGCTTCACGGAAATAGTTTTCAGAATCTATAACACCACGTTTCATTTCCATTTTTTTTCGTTGTATATTTTTTATTGATGTTATTAAATTTTCCAACAAGACTTTTTCTTTGTTCATTGTTATTAATAGATGTAAAATACCTGTATCGTATGACTACTGATGACACTATGCAGATAATAACTGTGTGACGGTATATTTATATAAACTAATAAAATTATTTTATTTTAATGAATGTATGAAAGCCGCATCTATACCTTCCTTCATTCATTTCTCGAGTTTTATCAATAACCATAAACCCATAATAGCTATGATTCCAGCATAAATGAGAATTTTTCCGAAATTCTGAGAAATCCATATCTGTAGACGAATGATCGTTGAATATATGTCGTAAATTTGTATCATCTTGTTTCAGTATTATTAAAAAGTTTGCGTTATCTCTTACAAGCTGTTTTGATATTTTAGAATATGTCTGTGCTAAATAAAATACGGAGCTGGCACCTGAATGTCTACCAATGCTAAAGTATTCTCTGATTACAGATTGTGGGCTGCATATCACATCATCAAAAATTATAATAGAATTTTTCTTCGTTAAGTTTGGTTTTATAACCTTATCAGCGCTTGTAAATAGGAAAAAATTAGCACCTTGTATACCATCTATTATTTTTTTTAATAAAACATATTTTTCCTGATTAGAGGTTTTCGAGTATAAATAAATATTTTCAAATCTTAACCCGTTTACATGTGTGATCAGATTAAACATTATATTTGTTTTTCCTGAACCGCTGGGACCAACTAGTATAGCACGTATAGTATCGGGTAATAACGAACCGTGTCTCGATGGTTTTCTTACTACCTGAACATCTACATTTATAACATCCAATTTATCTTTCTGTTCTATCAAATTCATATTATTTTCATATAAATACTCTAGATTTTTTAAATTTATAGCCAGTTATAGATGGCGTGTTCAACTCGTAAGTACAATTCAAACAAGACTGGTAAAGGATTTGTAAACTCCCTTATAAATAGTCTCCCATTCGAAGCCCATGTTTCAGGATATCAGTATTGTGGTTCTGGCACGAAATTAAAAAAGAGACTAGATCGTGGCGATAAAGGAATAAACCCATTGGATGCTGCTTGTCGTGATCACGATATTGTGTATGCAACGAGCAAAAATTTAGACGATAGACATAGAGCTGATAAAGTGTTTGAAAATCGTGCTTGGGAAAGATTTAAAGCAAAAGATACTCCTAGAAAAGAGAAACTAGTTGCGTACGCAGTAACAAACGCAATGAAAGCTAAAAGAAAAATAGGTATGGGTTGTAAACGGAAACGTGCTATAAAAACAAATGGTATACTAGCAGCGAAGAAAAAAAGAATCTCAAAGAAAAAGAATGGTGGTAAAAGGTAGATTTTAGCGCCGAGACAGTCAGGAGGTGTAATCCCTCTAATACCTATATTTGCGGGATTGTCAGCACTTGGTAGTTTGATGTCTGGAGGTGCTAGTGTGTATAATGCGGTTCAAAATTCAAAAAGAAAAAAAGGTAGTGGTTTGAATTCAAACAAGAATAGGTTAAAAAAAACTAATGATTACGCTACCTGACAGACCGCTTTCGTCTCAAGATGTTATAAAGTATGCCGGAAAATTGAAAATCAATCATTTCCGTGGAGTCTTTTCACGTGATAACTTACCTAAAAAACCACATACGGTTGAATGTGGTATATTAAACTTGGATATATCTTCAGGCGACGGAAGTCATTGGGTAGCGTTTTATAAAAATAAGGACAAAGTTGTATATTTTGATAGCTTTGGTGATTTACCTCCACCAATTGAATTACAACATTATTTCAGACAGTTCAAAATAGTATATAACTATTCCAACTATCAAGACTTCAATACATTTAACTGTGGTCATTTATGTCATGAATTTTTACAATGCATGAATCTATTACATTAAGTTTGACTGGAAATTCGACTGTATTATCTGTAAATTATTTTCCGCCTATAAACCTTTACGATGACTCAGAAATAGCTTTGTTATGTTTACAGTCATTTAATTCATTCCCAAATATTAATGAAAATAATAATAAATTTTCTATACAAGTAGTTGATAATGAAAACAATAATGATCCTATGATATGTTTTATTACATTGGAAGAGGGTTGTTATGAAAATGAAGATATTAAGGATCGAGTTAAGAAGCAAATAATTGCCTATAATAGTAAAAACTTAACCAATTTAACATTCGACATTACGGTTGATCCTGATGATTTCAGATCGTATATAAAATGTAATGGAATACTACACTTTGAATATCCATATAGTATAGCACCTGTATTCGGTTTTGAAAAACGAGTATATAATCCATACAACATTCTTCGATCGGAAAAAGCTGTAAATTTAAACACAATTAATTCTATAAAAGTAATGTGTAATATAGCTCAAGGATCATTCAGCAACCATATTCAGAGTCATTCGATTTATGAGTTTTTCTCGAGTGGAAAGACAGGGTCGAAAGTAATTCAGGCACCACCAAATTTAATATATTACAAATTGAATAAAACAAATATTGATTCGATAACCGTTCAGTTAGTTGATCAAGATCATAATCCGATTGATAATTTTGGTGAAGCATTGACAATCGTGTTACATATTAAACGTTACGGCTCTTGAGATGGGAATAAAATTCAATATAAACCCACTACTTCAGATCAGTACAACTAGTCATAAGACTAAAGTGCTAGCAGTAACATCAAATAAAATAAAAAAATTGACGGTGAAGAATAAAAAAATTTTACAAGCTCTGGGTTATCAATTAAAGTAGAATGCCTGAAAGTGATATTTTGGATATAACTTCACAGTACGAGACGGATTCTAAAATTACGAAAATTGAATATCATTCATACGCACCGTATACAACATCATTTAATAATAATGATGAAATACGTATATCAATCCAGCTAACGGATGTTTATCCATATCTACACGAAAGCTTTATTTTTTTAGGAGGAACAATTACTGATGCTACCAAAGTGAAACTATCTAATAACGGTTACTCTTACCTCTTCGAACAAATACGATTGGAAATCAATGGGATAGAAGTAGATAGCACACGTGTTCTTGGAATCACTAGCTCGTTGAAAGGTTACTTATCCGGTACGCCAGATAACTACAATTGTTATGAAAATGCTGGTTGGAATTTTAAAAACGCAACGCAATCGGAAAATGATAAAGGTGAATTTAGTGCTTGCATTCCATTGAAATATTGGTTAGGATTGTTTGAAGACTATAAAAGAATATTAGTGAATTCTAGATTGGAATTAATATTAACCCGAAGTCATAGTGATTTAAATGCTTTACAAGTTAAAAGTGGTGCGACTGTCACTGAAGGTAAAGTCACCTTAAATAAAATAGTCTGGAAGGTCCCACATATAACGGTTGACGACGAGGAAAGGTTATAATTATTGAAACTTATAGAAAAAGAAAAAAGTCTATTTATCCCTTTTAGATCTTTTGAAACTTTTGAATATCCTGAACTCGGAACCACTAAAAAAGTTGTATGGAATTTGAAAACTGCTTCAAAATTAGAAAAACCACGATTTATCATAATTGGATTACAAAAAGGACGTAAGAATTTGCTAACAAACGATTGTAGTATATTTGAGCATTATAATTTAACAAACGTTAAAGTATTTCTGAACTCTATAGCTTATCCATACGATAATTTGAATTTAGATTTTACTAAAAATAATTTCACCTTATTATATAATATGTATACATCGTTTCAAGAATCGTACTATGAAAAAAGTATTCGTAATCCGATATTGAGTGCTTCTTCTTTTCTGACAAACGCTCCAATTATAGTTATCGATACTTTGAAACAGAACGATTCAGCCACAGCCTCAGCAGTGGATGTCCAATTGGAAATTGAAGCTTCAGATTCGCTTACAGGTGTAACTGCTTATTGTTTATTAATTCATGATCGTATTGTAGAATATGTACCTTTTACTAGAGAAGTAAGAAAACTTGTATAAATAATTGTTTAGAATTAATATATAATTGTATTTGTAAATAAAATAATATTTAAGAAATAATATATATTTTATCAAATTGTTGTGTTACATGGTGAAGCATGTAGAAATCTCCCTGTAAAAAAGGTGCTCAGAACGCACATTAGGGTTTTTGAGATTATGTGTTACACGGTGGAGCATGTAGAAATTCCCCCCCTTGAAATGATGAAATCTCCCTGTAAAAAAGGTGCTCAGAAGGAACATTAGGGTTTTTGAGATTATGTGTTACACGGTGGAGCATGTAGAAATGCCCGCTTGAAATGAAGAAATCTCCCTGTAAAAAAGGTGCTCAAAAAGCACAAATATATACTACTTACATGTATGTTGTAACCTTTCAAAAACCATCCAACATTATTCAAATACACTTGTTGGACACTGTTGGAAATTGTTGGAGCCCCCTTCTTAACCATCCCAAATTTTTTTTGTAATGCTACATTGTTGGAATTTGGCGTTTGTTGGTGCCCTCTTTTAATTTACTCCAAGTTAAATGATGTACTACAAAATTCACACAAGGCATCAATATATTATTCAAATCGTTTCAACAACGTTTAAATACACTTGTCGGACTTTGTTGAATATTGATTTGAAATTTTTTAATAAGTCTATATTATACTATTACGTAATATACGTTACATATATTAAGTATACATAATTCTATATCATTATTATAATAAATAACCAAATCAAAAATTATATCATCAAAGTATTAATTAATTATTATTAGTTGCTTAATTAGTACTTTCTCCTTTACTCTTTTATTCTAAAAAGTGTGAACACATATCCTAAACATATAATAAATTGGATTATCAGCAATTTGAATCAAATATGTTGTTTTTAAAATATTTCTGCAGTATAATATGGCCTATATATTTTACTATAAATTATAATTGAGGTTCAATTGTTCATTAAAAAAAATAAATAAATAAAACTGTATAGAGAATAGTAAACTTATATTCATAGACAACATTTTATGAGTAATATAATATAATTAACTCATTTGATTTGTCCATATTCATTACAAATATACAGATAACCTTTTTTTTTAAATAGTTATTAATAAAAAAAAATCATATAAAATACACTTGACATGTAAAAAAAAATACAAATAGAAAAATTATAAAAAATAAGATGAAATATAAATCATAATTTTGTGTATAAAATAGCATGTGGTTTAACTATTTTGGATTCACTGCAACGTTTTATCTTGAGGGCTAGATCATCATGTTCTTCCCAAAAACCATGTATTCTTCTACAGTATGCAATGTAGTGACCCAAACTATCTTCGTTTCCTCCAATATAACCAATTACTGCTACTAACCTGTACCTATTAATTATTAATAATATTTTAGTTTTAGACACATAATATAGTTTTTTTTTTATCTTAGGTATAATTTGTAAACTTACTTTTTATCATTTATCATAATTTGATGTGGAATATCATTCAATGTACAAGTTAAATCTTCTTCATTTTCCCGATTATTAAAAATTGTATCAAACCAGGCATGTTGTCCAAGTACTTTTGTTATTGTGCCATTGCAATTACTTCTGTAACATTTTCGTGTATACGATGCTAATGGATTCATGTTATTGATCGCATTTTGTAGATTTGTGAAGCTTCCTGTAAAATATAATACATAAAATTATTTACTATAAATATTTATATTATAATTAATTTTTACACACCATTAACCAACTCCATTAAATTGATTGGAAAAAATATTCTTGGAATGACTGTTTGTTTTCCATCTATATTGCAAGTATTATATTCCCAAATAGTAGGTTCGTCTTTTAACAAAAGTTCTAATAAATTATTTACATTATAACGGCAATCTAATTCTGTTAAACCACAAATAAGTTTAGATTTATTTCCAAAGGATTCAATTATATTTGTCCTTTTCATATAAAAAAGTGATTTAGCACCATAGTCTATTTAAAATTTGGCCAAAATCATAATCTTGTTCGATGAATTGTCAATATATTCAGCATATTTTACTGAATCAATATATCCTACAGCCAAGGATTGTAATACTGCATCAAACGGGCAAGTATTTAAAACCTTGTACATTGTTTTGGATTTTTTATTGGTAGGAGATGGTTTCAAAAAATTTCCATTACGAACATTGTCGATTCTATGTATAGATCTGGCATGACGTTTTGCTTTAATTTCTGGATGTTTTACTAAATTATGCGATTTCCTTTTTTTGGTAACAATAGCTTTATTTTTCCAATTTTCTATTTCATTCAATTCTTTGATTTCATTTGAATGGTAATCATTTTTGTACTCATTTTTAGGACGTTGTTCTTCATTTATATCAACATTATTCTCTTTATCTTTAATGAAGTAATCATTATCAATGTCGTCTTCGTCAGCATCATTATTATATTCTTCATCATAATCATCGTCATCATTATCACCACCAATATCATCATCATCATCATCATCATCATCATCATCATCATCATCATCCTCTTCATCATCGTCATCGTGATTGTCAAAGTCAAAGTTATCATCAACTTGATCAGTGTTATCATTTTTTAATGTTGGAGTTATTTGTACATCTTTATTGTGTTGTTTATCGATTGTTTCATTCAGGTCACTTTTAGTTAATTTTATTATGCCTCTAATTGATCTGAGATGATTTACAATAAATTTATCTACTCGTAATCGAGGTTTCCTTTTATCTATTACCGTTGACTTTAAATCTGAAAAATAT
This sequence comes from Macrosiphum euphorbiae, assembly GCA_949089665.1. Lineage (NCBI taxonomy): Eukaryota > Metazoa > Arthropoda > Insecta > Hemiptera > Aphididae > Macrosiphum > Macrosiphum euphorbiae. Next base: position 179,572,526 of record CARXXK010000001.1, on the reverse strand, counting down.
CCCTCGATTCTTGCAGATGAGCCAATTTTATTTGGGCTGAAAAAGTAGTCTACCATTACCCCAGACCATAATGGAAATTTTGTACAAATTCTTAGTAATGGCTTAACTAAGTCACGACAGTGATATGCATTTAACCTATTGCCTGAAATGAGTGCTTTTTCTGATGAAATTTGTTTTAAATTTTTAATCCATTCTATAATAGTGAGTGGTTGATCAATATTATCTTCTATTTGAGTTTCTGGATCACAGAAAAACACTCCATTATTGGATATGCCTTTATAGTCTTCTTCGGAAATATCAAAATTATCTGAAATATCTGATATTAAGTTTTAAAAATATATTCTAGCTTTCAGCTGGAACATTGTTTTTAAATTCAGAATATCCATCATATTCAGCCATTGATAAGATGAGTATATTTTGTAATACATTTTCAAAATAATTGAGGCTATTGGCTTGAATTAATAAGCCAATTGATCTAACATAAAAATCTTTGATTAGTTTTCGACCTTGGAGACATTTCCATCTGCAAATCATATGCACCATATGAGCCACATCAATACGTATAAAGCATGAAACTGTTGTTGGTACTGAATATTTATTAACAATTCTAAAACAAGTTTCAGAATATTCATGCAATGACTTACCATTGCAAAATGCTCGAGTAATAGCTCCCAAAAGCGCTTTTGAGTAGTCACTAATACATTCATCAGGATATTTCATTCCTGACGATACCCAATTCGCTAACCAATAATAAATAGATAATGTGTCTTGTTTCTCCGATAATTGCTGTGCTATTGGAACAGTTTGTCCTCCATTATTTATGACTATTTGGTACAAGAATATATGTCCTGATGATAACATATTACTCGTTCTTTTTAACGGTAAAATCAGTGATCCTGTAGCATCGATAGAAGCAGTTACCCATTTATTTCTCCTTATCTCTTTATATAAATGGCACTGAATTGGGGTCCAGTAATGGACGAAAAACTTATCACAACTTATTGTATGAATACTGTTGCTATGCTCAGCTCCATGCTTCAATTCTATTAATGATTCGATAGGACTATATTTTGAAATACCTAAGTCCATGTCCACAACATTTTGTTTTGCTTTTCTTAATACACTTGTTTTAAACAAAGTCGGTGGTTTTTTATCTCCATATTCCATGGTTTTATCGGCATATTTTCGTCTCCAATTAGTAGCTCCAATTTTGTCCACTTATTCCCCAACAATCTGCCTTTTTGTAAAATGCAAAAAACGTTTTTTATCATCGGAATGTTCAACATTTGTAGTGTCTGTAGCGTAAAAATTAATAACAACATTTTCCTCTGGTTTTGGTTCATCATTTATATCACCAAAAAATTTTACTCTACAATTACTGTCTTTACATTCACCATTGAATTGTATAAAGTTGCCTCTTCCAGATAACGAAACGCTATGGTTTTTAATTATAAATGTACATGGCAACTTATGTTGATCCCAAAATGCGTCAAGAAATATATCTGTCCAACCAATTTGTAGTCGGAAATATTTTCTGGGTCCTTGAGATGTCTGGTATAGAGTTTGTATTGGCTGAATTTTTGTATACGTTGAAAAATCAATTTCAACGATAAAGAGCTTTGTTGATTGACGATTACCAATCTTCGATGATCTTTTTACACCTAAATATTGTAAAGAAGTACATTGTCAATATTAAGTATGAACCTTTTTTATATAATATTGTTAAATCTAATTTAAGACGTATGTATATTTAACTATAAAAAAATAAAATAAAATGTTACTGTACGTCTATACATATAATTCAAAATAAATTGTTGACCATATTTTTTGAACTTTTAACAATTAGAAAAATTAGAAAAAAATTACAGAGGAATCTACCAACTTACTCCTAGTTGTATCAAATTATTTGTTTAACTAAGTATAAATAAGGAATAATCCATACTATTATCTATTAACTATATATTATCTATTAATTTAAAAAAATGTTTTCAAACTGCTGTTGAATTTTTTGTTAATCTGAAATTAATATACATGGGTATATATTAGAAATCAAGTACCGATACTAGCGAAAACCAGATATTCCCGGTTGGCGCGAATATTACATAGGCGATAGGCCTATAGCCCCGGGACATTTTGATCTATTAATATTAGTCGTGCAAAGTTCGTTAATACGAAAAACCTCAAATATGCACTAAAAGCATGATGAATATAGAAATATGATCAAACGAGTAAAAATCGAACAAATATGCAAAAATAAGTAAAATTAAATTGATAAATTTGAATTCTTTGAGTGATGAAACAAATTTCTATCTTACTCCGCATTAATTTAGATGTTATTAAAAAATATGATAGATGCATAAACATCCGTTCCTGAATGATAAGTTTATGGATCCCTGAGAATTAATAATCTTTAATCATAATACTAATAAATTATAAATATTTACATTATTATATTTTAAACAATCTTATTAAATATTAAATTTTATTATTAGAAATATCATCATAGAGTAGGTAAATGACATGATATGTACAAAAATAATAAAATCCACATCAATGTAATATTAATATTAAAATCATATTTAACTATAATAATAACTGTAAAATTGTTTTCAATTGAAATATAATACATTAGGGACAATTTGACCCCTTAAAAAATAGCATAAAACAACGCTGCAAACTTACTCTGAGTGTTCCGGTGTCCATTCGCAATATTCGCATAAACACCGACCTTTTCCTTATACATGTCAATTATATTTCTTAACACATACTTAGCCTATTAACTCAAATCCTCTCTACACATTGTCATTAATTTTTGTCAAATAAAAAAAGGTGTTAATTTATTATAAGTATATGATTTATATTTTTACATTCGTGGAGCTCTGATTATTCTCATCTTCATTACACCATGGAACACATAATACATTTTAAAAAAATGTCAACATTTTGATTTGGTGGAGTTGTATTGGGTACATGTATGTAATGGAGTATTAATGTATTATGTTAAACAATTTCCTACAAATGCGATGAACTCTTTAAAAAAAACATGTGGTGAACATTTTGATTTTGCTTTATTACATTGTGTCATAGTGTACTCATCGAAAGTATTCCATAAAGCATTCAAAAACTTTGGATTTATCTTAAATCTACAGACCTATTAGATGGTTTATCACAAATAAAAAAATTAGCTTCAATGATTTTAACTATTCCAGTAACAAGTGTAGGCGCTTAATTTTCCTCTTTAAAAAGGATAAAAACATGGGTTAAATATATTAATACATTATTTGAATTTTTGTTTTTTTTTTTTTATTACTTATAAATACATTATAATTTTTTTCTATAAATTATTTTTAACTTGTGGTATAATTAATCACATCATTATGTAAGAACTAAAAATTTTTTGGCCAGGTTATTAGATTAATTCCGAAAAAAATTCGAATAACGTTATTAAATTGTTTATGTTTCAAATACGTTTTTTGTTTATTGTTAATCTTTAATATTATGATCAGGGGCGGACTAGCTTCTTTAGAGCGGCCCGGGAATTTTTTTTAAAGTGGCCCAAAAACTATTGTCTAACCTAATTATAACATTTATGTTTAAAATACGACACATTTTTTCCATTGCATATTCAAAATATAAATAATAACAGCAGATATATCATGCGTTTTAGGTAATATATTTAATTTATTGGCTTAAGGAATTAATAATTTATGAAATGTTTTGCTTTTTTAGGCTATAACCGTCTATAACCGTTTGGTGCTGTATGTAAATTAAAATATTTTTTTCTGTAGCCATTAAGACAAAAGCTTCTAGATTATTCCGTGTCATGCTGTTCCGAGAAGAGTATTTCATTCATTTTTATAGTATAAAAAACAATTAAAAATTCAATAAATTAATTCATATTTATTTTATTATTTAAATATGTTGTTGTTGCATACATATTAATATATTATTAATTATAATTTAGTAAAACAGTTCACGACTCACATTGTATTGCCATTTGCCCCGCAAATCAAATTTTACAAAATTGTCTAAAATAGTATTATCTTCTATATTTATCTTACCTTTTAAAAGGCGATATCGGGATCGTAAATATTCAAAAGGTACTTGGTTCTTTCCAGTAGTCAATGCAAAATATAAATTAACTATTATTAGTTATTACAATATTACAGATGACAGACTGGTGAACGAAATACGAAAACAGTATATATTATTTTTAAATAATATTATATTGAATTATCGTATACAAACAAATAGTGATACTATTTATGATTAATGATATTCATTTTTTTTTCGTTTTGATTTTGTTTATTGTTTTTAATTTGTTTCCGTTAAAACGTTAAGATCTATAACTTTATAAATTAAAAACCTATCTTAGAAACTCACAATCTCAGAACATATTGTTAGTATTATCACTTATATTGTTTTTAAAAAAAATTATTGACCAGTGTTCAAAAACAAAATTATTTCTATGACGACGTAGGTAATTGAAGACACTAACAAAAGAACCAAAAATAATTGATTTATTGTTTAAATAAAATTAAGGTTCCTCTTTAGTTAAGAACAGCTGTAGATTTTTTTTACATGTTTATGTCTTATGGCTGTGGTTATTCTATACATTTTCCGACACGGAGCGTTACCATGACGTAATTAATGAATCACCTGTAGGTTTATTACGATGTGTATTTTTATCACAATTATATTATGTACCTACCTAGTAAGCACGATTTAAGATAGTATGGTTGCCCATCGACTTGTGATAAGAAAGCCAGTACAGTGAATCCCACTTTTTTTACTATAGCAGCGCTCCAAGTGAGAAAAATAGTGTCGTTAACTCGTAATTTGCGCGACTGTTTAAATCATACGGAACACAAGCACATATAATAAAGTTAACAAAAATGTTTAATAATAATAATATATTAGTGTACCTATAATTAACATATCGCACACCTATATCAAAACAGTAACAACTCAAAAAAACGCTTTTTTCAAGAATGTCAAAAAAGAGTTTTTCATGTCAGTTTTTTAATGTAATTTAAGTAAACAATTTTTTCATAACTAGGCAACGCATATTAATGTCAGTTGGATAATTAAAACATTAAATGTTTCAATCAAGCCGATTTGGATTAAATTTTTGAGTTGCAGCAGTTTTGTATGAAATATTTTAGTTATATAATTTTCATTATTTCAACTTGAAACTGTTTTGATGATATTTTTTGAGTTGATTCACTTTTATTTGTTCAAAAAGTATAACTTTTTATTTAAAAATAGTGTAGTTTCTTATTTCGTTTCAAACTATGGATTCAATTATAAGACAATGGTTTAATAGAAACACGTTTTTAATGTTGTATAAAATCTTGTACAAAACATAAACTTATAATTCTTACAAATATTCAACAAATAAACTTAAATCTTTAGCTTTTATTCAGTCTATGCAAGTTTAAAAACAGTTTTACATACTTTTTTGATCAAATATCATAAAATAAAAACATTACTTCTTGTAACAAATCAGAATTAAATATAAAACAAAACTTAAACTAAAGTACATAAAAAACATTTTTTAAATTTTTTGGTGGTAAAATTAAAAAAAAATATATGGGTTAATAGAAATACAATTTTAATTTTGTATTTTCTTGTACAAAACAAACTTAAAATTCTTACATATTTTCAACAAATAAACTTAAATATTTAACTTTTATTCAGTCTATGTAAATTTAGAAACAGTCTTCCATTCTTTTTTGATCAAATATTATAAAATAAAAACATAACTTCTTGTAAAAAAATCAGAATTATATACAAAAACAATACTTAGGTACATTTTTAATGTTAAAAAAAATATCTTTTCATTCTTTATCATCTCCTAATACATTTTTGAAATACGAATCGTAATATTGTCTTGGAATAGCATTCTTATTAATTAGTTCTTGAATGTCCTTTTTTTTGGCGTCAGATAAAGGAATTTTTCCAGAATATGCTCTAGTCAAATCAACAGAAATAAACGATTGATTTGCCGCTCTTCTCTTGCGCACATACGTTTTTTTAAAAGTTTTATCTTCAAATGATGTTTTATAGAAAAATGCCTCGGGGTGCTCCTTCTCTACTTTGAGGATTTTGATATCATGCCATTTAACTTGTGTCTTGTCTTCATCTAAACTGAAATTATTGCCCCACGATTCTTGCAAAACCTTGACGTCGTAAAATTGTTCGTGCGTCATTTCTATAACTTTATATGGGTTTCCTGTTTTTTTGGCCGTGCGAATTAAAGTTGAATAAGTTTGAGGTGTATAGATTGAGCTTGATTTTAAGTGTCTCTTAATTTGCTTTTCGATAACACTGTGGACATTATCGCCTTCATTTTGAGAGTGACCACGTATTAGAAATTTATGCGTAATCGATTTGACTCTCATGTTTATAACAGCGTAAGCATAAACAGACAACAAATATTTGTTTTTTTGTTGCCCACCGCAATTATCCGAGTAGAAAATTATTTCAATATCTTTTCCGAGATTCTCGTCGATTAGAGCTTTTATATAGTTAAGAATACAGCTGCCTATTTCGACAGCTCCCCTCGATGCTTCGGTCTCATCCCAAAAGTAGCAAACAACGTTCTTCACATTTAAGTCACTGACAGTAAAGTTAAGGCAATTGATCCTTGACTTATAAAAGAAAAGCGATACTTGTCCTTTTGGTACCTGCATAACAGCTTGCAAGTCATAAACTGCTACAATGGTACCATCGGTCCTTTGTTTGTCGTTTTCTTTTTCTATCCTTGCCAAAGTTTTTTCTTTGAGGTGCTGTTCATAGTTCTGGGATAATTTTTGTTTTTCTTCATCGTTCGCATTTTTATAACATTCACAGACGTCGCACTGATTTTTTTTTTGGAACGAAAAATGAAATATTGAAATCAGTATTGAATATCCTGTTAAATGTTGACACCGTGGCAAAAGGCAAACCGTTGTTTTCGCGTGTTGATTTATAATCCCGATATAAATCCGCTAGGCATTTATCACTACTTATGAATTCTCTTGTAGTTTGAGCCCTCAGGTAGTGTGATTCAATCCGTGGAATAGTATTTATAAAATCCAAAACGCTTTGTTTAATTTGTGGATCAATAGTTGGTTGATTGCCATGTTTGCCTCTTAATTCGCCTTCTATTACACCTAACAGTAGTATATATGTACCAGTCCTGGCGCACCTCATAATATATCAGTAAAAGATCACAAAGAAAACAATGTGCAAAAAGATCAGAAAATTGAAATGCAATAATAATAAAAAAAATTTTTCGCAAAACTTATGAAATGCAATAATAATTAAAAAAATTTTTCGCAAAACTTATGAAATGCAATAATAATAAAAACATTTTTCGCAAAACTTATTAAATACACCCAAAATATTTTTCATAATACTTATGATATTAATAATTAAAATCGAAATGTAATATAGTGTATTAAAAAATATTTTTAAAGAAATTGAATACCTTAGTTAAAGGAATTGATATTTATAATAAAAGAATGGAATCTATAAACAATCATAATAAGTTACAAGAAACCGAAATGCAAAACGAAGTAGAAAACTATATATTAAATAAAAAAATAAAAAAATGTTATGTGAAATTTTGTGCTTTTGAATATTATAAAAATAATGAAAATATAATAAAATATAATCTTAATGAAATTCCAATTAAAGGAAAAATTTTAATCATCGAGAACCATTGTGATCCAACTTATGTTTATGTTTCTAAATGTCTACGATCACCAACTTGGTTAGAACTTTGTAAAATAGCTAATGATCAAATAATTACAAACAGTACAAATTCATTCAGATATCTCTATAATATTAGTGTAATGAAAACTTTAGGAGATATTAAAATATGTTCTTTTGGTATGACAATACGTAGAATATAATTATATTATTAATTTAATTTTTTAATAGAATTGTTCTATTAAAAAAATGTTCAATATTTAACGCGTGTCCCATTCGGACACGCGTTATTAAAATCCAAAAATCTTTAAAAACGATTTTACACTATGATACTATGAAGGGGACTTATAAAGAATTAAAATCAAAAATGTTTAATGTAAAAATGAAGATTCTAAAATAAATAGCAACGGAGTTATACTTAAATGAAAAATATGAAGCGGGGGGTAAACTTTTAATATGTAGTGTAGATAAGTATATAAAACATATCTGTGTTGTTCCGACTTGATAATATCAAATATTAAATGAAATATAGGACTTGTAATATTTAACAAGGTCAAATTATATGACCGTGTAATAATAATTTAAATCGAAAAAAAAAAAATAGAAAAAATTTGCAAAAGTAGCCCCCATTGTACAGACATCGGTTTTTTTATTTTTTTTATTTTTTTATTTTTTTTTTTTTTTTTTTGACATCTGTACAACAGGGGGGCTACTGAGATATGTAGCCTTCATCGTATCACAACACAATGAGGAGACGTTATATGTAGACTCCAGGGACCAGTGAGGAGAACCTTATCTATGATATCACAGGTAACACTAGTGTCTTAAATCCGACTATACTCAACATATAATCGAACAAGCCACGTGTCGTGTGTAGAGCTGTAAATACCACAAATAAAATCCCACCCAGCCAGTATCGAACCTACAACTGTATGCATACAAAGCCTAACATCTCCCCACTGCGCCACGACACTCGGGCATGTATAATAGTATAACAAACACTATTTAAATAGTATTAAGCTAGTATAATTATATCACACTGTATACTATAATATACTCACGCTGTATAGTAGTCAGTAGATAAGCTATTCAATACCGGATGTTAAAAAATAATCATTCTAGCTGCATATTATTATTATTATTCAAATCGTGTAATTCCTCTTGTATTAATTTACGTAGTTCGTTTAATGAAAGTTTAGTTTCATTATAATTTTTGTGTTTAATAAAACTTAAAATATTTTCGAAACAACAATTACTAATGAAACGGAAGTTAAATGATTTTAATTGATTATGTTTTTTGTAATAATCATATTTTAAAAGATTTTCAAAACAGCAATTACCCATTATATGATTCCATAACTTATTACTAATTTCACAGTCAATATCAATATCAATATCACTATCATTAAATATAGGTCTTAGGATTTTACGTTGTTGTTCAATCATATTTAAAAGTGTTTTGATATTTTCCATTTCTATTATTTATATTAGTAAATATATTTTTTTTTAACATCGAATTATTAAAACAACGAGTTGTTAAAAAACAACGTTAACGTAAAAAAACAACGTCAACGAGTTAACGTAAAAAACAACGACTCGTTAACGAGTTGCCGCTCAGATCTGAGCGTCGACTCGTTAACAACTCGTTTACTCGTTTATTCGTTTACTCGTTTATTCGTTTACTCGTTTACTCGTTGTTAAATATATATTAAACAAGTTGTTATTTTTAATAGAAATATTTCTATTAAAAAAATAAAATATTTAAATAAATTTTTTATAATTTTCAATAAATTCTAAACATAAATGACCACATATAGGTGGATCATTATAGTATTGAAATTGGGAAACAGTACAAAAAAGATTATCTTTACCCAAATATTTTAAAAGTTCTTTTGGTGGCTCACCAACTATATGACCAAATGGATCAAAATATATTTTAAATGTATTGTTTATTTTTTTCCATGCAACCCAATGTACACATCAAAGTGTATGATTATTAAAAAACCGGACTCACACGATTCATGAGACAGACAGACAGACGGACGTTCAATGTTATTATGTCTGTCTGTCTGTCTGTCTGTCTGTCTGTCTGTCTGTATGTCTGTCTGTATGTCTGTCTGTATGTCTGTCTGTATGTCTGTTCGTAAAGATTAATATTGTTATGTTATTTAGAAATAAATATAATTTAAATATGCGATTAAAAAAAAAATACATCTCTATTATAATAAATAATAGAAATGGAAAATTTGAAAACACTTTTAAATAATTGCAACGATCAATATGATTTTGTAAAAGTATGTGACTTAGAAAAAGGAAAAAAATATGAGGTTACTCGTTTCAAATATATTGATACAATTTATGGTAAGACAATAGTTGTTATATTAGATAAAAAATTGCAAGTATTTTTACCAGATAGATTTTTAGATGTGTTTACAAAAGAAAATATTTCATTATATAATCTAAGTTCGAAAAATTTTAATCTTGTTTATAATGGATTACAAAATTTAGATAACGGAAGCACAAAGCAATTGATACAATTTGAATAAAATAATATTATATAATTATATAATTATAATAAATATATATAATTACTTTTATAAATGGTATTTATAAAAGTTAAAAACGGTTGTATTTATTTATCAAACAAATATTATAATAATAATAATTATAAAATAGGTCTGGATTCAATATTTATTAAAGGGTTAAATTGGTTTAATATTGAAACAGATTGTAAAATACAAATTAATGATAAATTTATAGAAATAAAAAAAGGAGAATATAGTATTAATGAATTAAACAAACAATTTCAACCTTTAGTGTTATCTTATGCTAATAAAAAAATTGAAATAAAATCTCCTTGTTATTATAATTTAGATGAAAATTTAAAAAATTATTTAGGTTTTCAAAACATAACAATTGATTTTTTATTAACTATTAATAAATCAGCAATGTATGTTCCTACTTCCAATGATCAATATATAAATATAGAGAAAGAATGTGAGATTAAAATATATGATGATGATGATGTAAATTCAAATAACATTTATAAAATCCCTATTGGTATTTATTTATTATCTGAATTAGAAGCAATATTGAATACTGATAGAAATGATGGTATAATACTTACAATAAATGAAAAAAATGAATTAAATATTGATACTAACTTGCATAGTTTTGTTATAGATCATTATTTAAAGAATTCTATACATTTTTATACACAAGGTTTCTTTAAAAATTTTAATGGTGTTATAACGAGTCGAAGTAATAACATTAAAACTATGATAAAGGGAAATTATTCAATCGATCAATTGAATAGTAAATTACCCTTAGGTATTAAATTACAAAATGATAATAATTGTATTACATTTACTTCAAAAACTGATTTTTTGATGGATCAAAATTTTAAAACAAAGTTTAGGGATTGATAAAATGTATTTTTTATATAAACACATTGGAGAAGGCTTAAATAATAATAATATAAATAAACGATTATTAGAAGTACATTGCAATATAATTGAAAAATCTTTTTCATCTGTTAAGGATAGTCATCACATCGAGGAAGATGTTTTGTATAATTTTTATTATGATTATGATAATCCATATATAAAAACTAATTCAATAATATATATACCTGTTAAAGGACATTTTCAAGAAATAAAAATAGATATTATAGATCAAAATGGTAAAAAATATGTTTTTGATAATGATGATTTTATTGTTTATCTTGATTTAATTAAAGAATAAATATTAAATTATTTTTCAATAGAAATATTCTATTGAAAATAGTAGTCACTAGGAGATAAAGGTTGGAGTACTCCAACTTTTTATATTTTTATATTTTTATATTTCTTCAATAGTACCTTTTTCAACATCAAACAAAAATTCATCTTCTCTTATGAAAAAAATATAACAAATTGTATCTTTAGGTAAATCTTCATGTAACTCAATATGTAAAATAATATTTTTTTTATTAAAAAGTATATTTTCTGGTTGATAAACTGTTTTAGTTAGAAATATTGATCTATAATCCTTAAAATCAGTTGGATCATTATACATCAATGGAAGTTCTTGAGTATTTTTATGATAAGTTAATTTATATGACATCAAATCATCATAAAATTGACAAAACTTATTATTATTAAAATCTTCATCTTGACGTTCTGCAGGATAATTTATTCCATTTAATTCAAAACTATAGCTTCTAACACAACAATGATCAAATTCACCAGGGTCATGATCTTGAGTATTTAATTTATTTGTTTGAAGAACAAAACCACAAAACATAGGATCATTTCTACCTCGATATTCATGTGTTACATTAATTTTAATAGTTTTTCCTTTTATATTTCTTTCCTCAATCATTTGCCACGTTTTAAAATTAAAAGTATACTTTTTTTCTTTAGAAAATTTAGTTATTTCATTTACCAATAAAACATTTTGTAAAGCAGCGTATCGTACAACTGGAATTTTAATTGAAAATTCTTCAATAATAATTTTACCATCTTCTGTTCCTGTAACAGTTTTTCTTACCTCTTTACCATTTTCAGTAACTACATCTTTTTTTAGTAATGCATCATCATCTGTATTTCTAGTAAAACATAATTCCATATTACAATTGATAACAGGAATTGAAATATCATTGAAAAATGGTAAACCAAATTCTGATAATAAACCCATAACATTAAAATTACCTCCACCTTTAAATTTGCTTACAAAGCCTGAGTTTATACTTGGTCCATTTGAATCCAAAGAGTTGCAGTTTATCACACCGTTAATTGTACTTACTTTTCCTACATGCTCAAGTTCAGTTATTGTTTTACCATGTATTTTAACTTGAACTTTAGTCCATGAATGTTTAGGAAAATCATCAATTAGTTGTATTTTTGAACCTTTAGGATATTCTTTTCCATCTTTTTGTAAATATTTACCAGACATATAATACTTTGCTTTTCTAATATCCAGAAAATTATCCTGGTTATTTATTTTAAAAATGGTATCTTTATTAGGTGTATTAAGTTGATTGTTACTTATAGGTGTAAAAGTTTTATATTGAACACTTTCAATAAACTGATCATACTTTTTAAAAATATTATACATTGTTTATAATAGTAAAAAATAAAAAAAAAAAAAAATTTTTTTTTATTATAAAAAATAATAATTTTTTTATTATAAAAATTTTTTATAATAAAATGAATCTTATTATAATAAAACCATATAAAATAAAAAATAAAATAAAATCTTTATTTCATTTACCTATGCGACTTCAAATAACTGGTCCATCAGGCTCTGGTAAAACAGAGGTGTTGAGGAATATAGTTCTAAATCATTGGACTAATTATGAAAAATTATATATTTTTACAAAAAGTATCGACCAACCAGTTTATAATGATCTAATAGAAATATTTGAAGGTATACCTGAGATTTATTTTTATATATCTGATACAGATATTATATCTGTAGACGAATGTGAACGTGATAGCTTAGTTGTTTTTGATGATATTCCTTTAGATGAACAAAAACCTATTTATGAATATATGAATAGATCAAGACCAAAAAATATTTCAGTTATTTTTTTAAATCAATGTTATAGTTCAGCAAATAAACAATATATAAGAAATAATTTAACTCTTTTAATAGTTTTTAAATCAACTCAATATATTAAAAACATTTGGAATGATTTTTTAAGTAATACTATTTCTTTCAATGATTTTAAAACTTTATGTTCAGATTGTTGGAAAAATGACTATGGATTTATAACAATCGATCTACTCAATAATCGTTTGTACTATAAACTTGAAAAACTACTTGATTATACTTAATAATACTTGATAATGAAAAAATTAATATTTTTCATATAATAAATGAATGTTAAACAAACTCAAAACAATTTAAGAAAAATAATAAAAAAAAATTTAAAAAAAGTTACATTTACAGATCCATCAGAAACACAAAACAATTTCAAGGAAGGAACTAATTTAGAAAACGACCCTAAAAATATTAAAGAATTAATTCATCTTGAACAAAATTTAAAAAATAAATTTAAAAAATCAAATTTATCACATTCTGAAAAAAAGGTAAATAATTTGAGAAAAGATGAAGATGAAGATGAAGATGAAGATGAAGATGATGAAAAAAAATTACAAGAAAAAGAATATTCACTAGCAAACATAGAAAAAATAATTAGTATTAAAAAAAATTTAAAAAGTAACTATAGAAAAAGAGTTATAGACGATATACATTCAGCTGAAGATAAAGTAAAACAATTTGGACCAATATTAGAAGGTTTATCAAAAGTTGAATCATCTGTTAATGGTGTTAAAGAGGTTGCTATTAAAACTGATAATGATATTAAAAAAATGTTAATACCTACAACTCTTTATAAACCTCGTAATCCAGAGCTATTACGAATATTAAGTACAGAGGATTATGAAAATATTCAAACACCTAAAAGTTCTCCGATAAAATTAAAAAATTCATCTCCTTTGCCTCCTGATACAATATTAGGTAAAAATTCTAGTATAGCTCTAGCATCTTTACCTGAACATAATTCATTTGGAATAAATTTTAATAAAAAAACTAAACAACATTCGATCGGAAAAGAAATAATAACATTTAATTTAGATAATATAATATTAAAAGGTAAAGAACGTGAAATAACTCCAGGTATGTGGAGTCTATTAACTCAATCAGATGTTCCAAAACAAGATGAATATAATAAAGATGATTTAGAAAAATATACACAAATATTACTTGAAACAGATGCAATATACAAAAATTTTGATAAAAATACAAATAGTGTTAGATCAAGTGGAGGTAACAAATATATAAAATTGATTAGTCCTATTTGGAAAAAAATTCAAATAGAAAAAAAAACATCAACAACACCAACAGAAAATTTAAATTCTACAATACCAGATTTTCCTACAATACCAACAACAGAAATTTTAAAACCACCAAAACCAACAACAGAAATTTTAAAACCTACAAAAGCAACAGAAATTTTAAAACCTACAAAAACAACAGAGAATAAAGGAGCTGGTTTAATGAATTATACAAATAATGAAATTGAATATCGTTGGATAGATAATATGAAACAATTAAATGAAAGATTACATTTAATAGCAGCTGAACAAAAAGCAGGAAATTATACTTATCATAATGAACTACATGGGATTCTTAAATTATTTAAAACAAAAATGGAACATTTAATAGATGATCCTAAAGGTATTGAATATTTACTACAATATGTGATAAATTTACCAAAAGAAATAACAAATGATATACATATACAAAAATTAAGAGAACAAATATATTATATATCTAGTGAAGAAAGAGTAGGAAATAATTATTTTCATAATAAAAAACTTGAAATACTTAATTTTTGTATTAAAATAATGGAAAAAGGAATTGATATTCCCGATAAAGGTCCGATATATTTATGGTCATTTATTTCAAGTTTACCAAAGAAAATTATAAAAGGTGCAGGCTTTTTTAATGATTTTTTGAATTGTAAATATTTACCTCCGATGCATTATCCTAAATATAAATATTTAGGACCATTTACAGATTTAGAGAAAAATGAAGAACAAAATATACAACCAATCAACAAATTAGACGAAGCTGCAAGAGAACACGATTATTTTTACAAAAATCATAAAGACATTAAATCAAGACATATTGCTGATAAAGTTTTACAACAAAAAGCATTGGAAAGATATAATGATCCTGATAGTCCTATATCTGAAAAAATTCCGGCTATAATAACTGCATATGCAATGAAAGGAAAAAGACGTTTAGGAATGAATTTGATATATGAATAAATTTTATAATATTTTGTATTATAAAATGACGTACTATTTTAAATTAAATAAAAATCAAATTAAAAAATTACAAGAAGCTCATAAAAATAATACTAATGCAACACTTCAATTTGCTAGTAACAAAATATTTAAAGGCGAAAATATTTATAATTTAGATAAAATTCAATTAGATAAATTAAAAAACGCTAAGGATAAAAAATCTGGAGTAAGAATAGAGATTCGAAATTCACAAATTAAAGATAAAAAAGGTGGATTTTTACCATTACTTTTTGCAGGGATAGGTGCAGCTAGCGCGTTAGTTGGAGGTGTATCTGCAATTTACAACAGTGTTAATGATAAAAATTATAAAAATGCAATTGTAAAAGAAACAATTCGACATAATAAAGCAATGGAAAATAAAGGTTCTGGATTGAAGAAAAAAAAAAAAATCGAAAAATATGAATAATTTCAATAAATCATCATTTATAAAAAATTTGAAAAAAAAATATCTAAAAATTGAACCGCTAAGTAATTTTGATATAATACAATTTGGAAATAATATAAAAATATTCAGAGGTTGTTTCATGAGAGATGAATTACCTCTTAAACCACTGTTAAATGAATGTGGAATATTAAATTTAAATAATTCTACTCAAGACGGGTCACATTGGGTTGCATGGAAAAAAATAAAAAATAAAAAAATTTATTTCGATTCATTTGGAATGCCTCCTCCTCCAGAACTTGTAAAATATTTAGGTGAAAATAACCTTCAATATACTGATGATAAATTCCAAGATTATGATGATCCACCTATATGTGGACATTTATGTTTAGAATTTATTAAAAACTATAAACAATTTATTTAAAATTTAATATAATATAAAATGAATGGTGACGATCTAATATATTGTCTTAAATGTAAAATTCAAACAAAAAATATTAATGCAACTAAAATTCAAACAGTTAATGGTAGATGGAGAATTTCATCAAAATGTTTCAAGTGTAACACAAATAAAAGTAAATTTATAAAAATGTCTACAATTGGACATAATATTTCCAATAAAAAATTAAATGATACAGATAAAATGAAATTAGCTAAAGAACTTCATAAACCAGTTAGAAAAAAATTTCCTAAACGAAGAATTTTTACTAAAGATATTGATGATTTATGGGCTGCTGATTTAGTTATAATGAGAAATTATTCTGATGAAAATGAGGGTTATTCTTATATATTAACTGTTATAGATACATTTTCAAAATTTTCTTGGGCCTTAGAACTCAAAAAGAAAGATGGAATTAATGTTTCAGAAGCATTTGAAAAAATAATAAAACAAGCTATATCACAAAATCATCAAGCACCAAAAAAACTTCACACAGATAAAGGTTTGGAATTTGAAAATAAACATTTTAAAAAAGTTTTGCAAGAATATGAAATTAAAATGTATCACACCCAAAATGAAGAAAAATCATCAATTATTGAAAGATTTAATAGGACATTAAACAAGAAAATGAGATTAATATTTGAAGTTACAAATTCAAAAAAATGGATTAAAATTTTACAAAAATTAATATATCAATATAATTTCGAAGACATACATCGATCTATTGGTATGAGACCTTGTGAAGTAAATAAATCTAACGAAGATGTTGTTTTTCACAAATTATTTTCTACAAAAGACAACCCTAAACCAAAAATTAAATTTAGTGTAGGTGATAGAGTAAGAATACCAGCTTATAAAAAAACATTTGATAATAAATTTAATAAAAATTGGACTGATGAAATATTTATAGTTAATGAAATTTTAAACACAATTCCTATTACCTATAAAATTATAGATTTAAACAATGGAGAGATTATAGGGAGTTTTTATAACGAAGAGTTACAAAAATCAGAATTTTAATAATATGACCTAAGTTAAAGGAAGTGATATCTATATAAACCTGCTTCTGAAATAAATATTTCTTTGTCTTTGTTATAATTGCGAGGAGATGAGAGGTGGAGTATTCCGGATACTCCACTTCTTTCTTTCTTATATTTATTTGGAATATTATTTTTTATAAAATCTTTAATATTATTTAAATAGAATTTTAAATAAAAATTATTTTTATTAAAAATTGAATGTAAAAAAATAATAATATTTTCTATAATAAAGAATGGAAGGATTAAATAAAATTGAATCTTTAGTTAAAGAAATTGATATTAATAATAAAATGGATGTATTAAATAAAAAAATATACCCTGCTAAAACTTGTGATAAATGTAATTTAACAATTTGTTCCAAAAATTGGGCTTCTCATTTAAAATCTATTCGTCATCAAAAAAATGATAAAGATCAAACAATTTTACCTTGTAGAGTTAATACAAAATATAATGGTGTACCAATTAATCAATATAGACTAAAAAATTTTAATTTTTTGAAATTAATGCAAAATGAAATAAAAAAAAGTATACAAAAAAATAAATGTTATGTGAAATTTTGTGCTTTTGAATACTATGAAAATTCTGAGAGTATTAAATATAATCTAAATAAAATTCCAATTGAAGGAAATATTTTTATTATTAGTCAAGGAGATGTTGATTTTGGAAATGGAAAGCCTTATATTTCTAAACTATTACATTCACCAACTTGGTCAGAACTTTGTAAAATAGCTAATGACCAAATTATTGCAACAAGTGATTATCATCACTATTATCTAGACAATATTAAGATTATTCAAGATTTAGGAAATATTAAAATGTGTGAATTTAGTATGGGATCTTAATGAGTTGGGAGACAACGTGTCTCCCAACTTTATAATTTCATTTAAATATTATTTTTAATAAAAATTATTTTTATTAAAATAATGAATGTAAAAAAAAATAATATTCTCTATAATAAATGGAAGGCTTAAATAAAATTGAACCTTTAGTTAAAGGAAATGTTAAAAATAATAAAATGGATAACAAAACTTGTGATAAATGTAACTTAACAGTTAGTTACAAAAATTGGTCTAGACATTTGAAATCTATTCGTCATCAAAACAATGATCCAGATCAAACAATTATACCTCGATTTAGACGAACATACAGAGGTACAACAACAACAAATGTAAGAACAAGACAAGAGAGAATACCAAAAATAGATAAAACTTGTGATATTTGTAAGCTAACAGTTAAATACAACAGTTGGTCTAAACATGTGCAATCTATTCGACATCAAAACAATGGTATAAGGCCAAGAATATCAAGAGAGATAATACCCAAACCACATAGAGTTTTCAATTTTAGTGAAGAAATGTTCGAGTTTGTTGAAAACAACACTATTCGACCTATTTTAAAAAATGAAGAAACAGCATTTCGAGATAGAATAAAAACTTATATTATTAAAAATAATATGGGTATTAAAGATATACAACCATTTTTAAATCGTTTAGATAATCCAGTAATAGGACGACTTAAACACGAATTAAAAAAAACAAATTTAAAAGTTAATATTATGTTTCTTGCTATATATAAGAGAGGTAATAATGAAGAAAATATGGAATATGAGGAAAAAAATTTTAAAACACAAAATAAAATTTTAACAAAAAATTCTAACTTAAATGAATTTTATACAAAAGCAAAAATAAAAAGGTGGGCAAGTGGGTGTCGCTCTGCTGTACAGTAGGTTACAAGTGGGTCACTGTATAATGGATGGTATTAAATTTGAATTCAATGATATAATATCATTGTATAAGAAAAACGATTCTGAGCGGTGATGGTATGTCAGTCTATGTATAAGGCATATTATATACATATCTATGGTATTAAACAAAAAATTGACCTATAATAGGTACCTATAATAAATTCCAAATTAATCATATCACAATATCCATTAGATACTTATAACGCGTTATACATCAACAAAAACCGTGATACTATCATAGATATATAATAGTACACTTTAGAAGTTTCAAGTACCCACGAATAGTATTATTCAATCACAACAAAATAACTAAAATCGTAATTCTTGGTTTAAATATGAAATTTTGTCTAAATTTGAAATTAAAATGTCTGTAAAAAATAAGTGTGTTTATATATTTTTTAGATTTTTTGGTTACAGTATGAATTATTTAAGAGAATCTTTGTTTTAAATTTTCAACTCTTAGTTATAAAAACTGAACATTTTATAATTTTTTAATTCCAACGATTGATAATTTTCGAGATTTTGATAAATTTTGTCAAAATTCCAACTTTAAATGCTTATAAAAAAAAATCGTGCCTATGTATTTTTAATATTTTTCAACTGATATTGTAACAATATATCAGGAGCCTTGTATTAAATTTTTACACTTTTTGGCCCAACAGATAAAACTTTATTGATATTTATAGAAAAAAAAACTAAAAAAAATTGAAAGCTGTAAATGTCCATAAACAGCTCAAAAAGAGTCAAAATATTTTCAAAATTGTATGGTGTATATGAAATGCTAATATAAACATTCAGTGAAATTTTCATGTATCTACAGTTATTCGTTTTTGAATTACAACAAAATAAGGAAATCGCTACATGAGAAATCGAGTGAAAATCCAATGTTGTAAAAATTTGAATTTCAAACGCTCATAAAAATTTAGTTTGACTGTCCGGTAGAGATTTTTTTATTGATAAAGGTAGATAATCTTATAAGGAATCTTGTGTTTCATTTTCAAATCTTAGATTTAAAAAGAAAAATTTTTACGAATTCTTAACTCAAAATAATATGCTAATTTTCGTGATTTTTCCATATTTTGTCAATTTTTGAACTTTAAATGCTTATAAAAAAAAATTGTGACTAAGGATTTTTAATATTTTTCATCTGCCTTTGAAAAAACGTATTAGGAGCCTTCTATTAAATTTTCAAGCTTTCGCAACCAACAAATAAAATTTTATTGATATTTCTAGAAAAAAAACTAAAAAAAAATGAAAAATGAAAATGTCCCTAAACAGTTCAAAATAAATCAAAATATTTTGAAAATGTTATCGTGTATAGAAAATGCAAATATAAACAACCAGTGAAAATTTCATGTATCTACGGTCATTTGTTTTAAAGTTACACCAATAACCAAATTCGATTTTTTGGAAAATCGATTTTGCGTAAAAATTCCCGTTTTTCCTTAATTTTTATGTTGTTTTTCCCGGCGCTTGTGAAAACTACTGGAAAATGTTTACTTTTGACCCCCCAAAGTACCAACTAGATTCACTTTCCTATCAGAAAAGGTACTATTGAAGAAAATCGAAGCACTTTTACTGTCCCAAAACGTGATGACAGACACAAAAATATAAAAATATAAAAATATAAAAATATAAAAAAAAACATACATCATTGTAAAACCAATACATTCATCGCTCCGCTCAGAATCTAAAATTGTAAAAGAAGAAGACGATTTTATAATGAAAAATTCACAATGGAAACTTCATCAAATTTTAAGTTTGGGAATAAATATAAATAAATATGTTCCTTTTAAGGGTTCTTCATATATTCCATTACCTAAACATATTAAAGATAAACATGCTATTATAAATGTTAAAAATGAAGATGATAAATGTTTTCTTTGGGCAATACTCTCTGCTTTACACCCTGTTGAAAAAGATGGACCAAGAGTAACTAAATATATTCCTTTTAAAAATGAATTTGATAAAGAATTTAAAGATATTGAATTTCCGGTAAAAACCACAGACGTTCAGAAATTTGTTAAAAGAACAAAAGACATTTCTATTAATATTTATTGTTTAGATATAAAATGTAATTGTACCTTTACAAGTAAGTAAAATCGAAAAAACTAATCATATAGATTTATTATATTTAACAGTGGATGATAAGGATACTGATGATGAGGATAATAATATGAATAAAGGACATTATTGTTGGATTAAAGATTTATGGAAACTAGTAGGAAGTCAAGTTACAAAAGATGGTCATAAAAGATTTTTGTGTAAAATGTGTTTAAATAGTTTTGATACAGAAAATAAGTTAAATGATCATAAACATTATTGTGTTAATAATAAAGCTGCTAAAATAGTTCTACCAGAACCTTATGACAAAACTTTAGAATTTAACACTTATAATCATTCCTTAAGAGTCCCTTTTGTGATTTATGCTGACTTTGAATGTACACTTCAACCAATATATACTTGTCAACCAAATAATACAGAGTCTTTTACAAAATGTTATCAGAAACATATACCTAATAATTTTTGTTATTATATTAAATATAGTAATGGTGATTATAAACCTCCTGTAGAATATTCTGGTCCAAACGTAGCTCAAGTATTTTATGATTGTATGAAAGATGAAGAAATACTTATTTCTGAATTATATGATAAAATAGTTCCTATGGAAACATTGAATGCAGAACAATTAAATAATTATAATAAAACTGATAAATGTCATATTTGTGAAAGATGTTTAGATGAATTACCTCCAGTTTTAGAGAAAAAATTTAAAATAATTATTGACACTATTAAATATTATAAAAAATGTAATGCTGAGAAGTATCGTATTAAATCATTTGAAGATAAACTTAATGAAGAAACAAAAAATAAAAAAATAAATATGAAAAAAGTTCAGGATCATGACCACTTAACTGGAGAATATAGAGGAGCAGCACATTCTATATGTAATCTTAATTACCAAAATCCATGTTTTATTCCAATTGTTTTTCATAATCTTTCAGGTTATGATGCCCATCTATTTATAAAAGAATTTGGGAATGATAATGAAAAAATAAAATTAATCCCAAATAATTAGGAAAAATATATTTCTTTTTCAAAAATGATGTCACGTGAAGTAAATAGGAAAGGTAAAGACATAAAAATATGTACAGAATTAAGATTTATTGATTCATTCAAATTTTTACCTAGTTCTTTAGAAAAGTTAACAAATAATTTAAGAAATGATTCAAAATTAAATTTAAAAAATAAATTTAAAGAACTTAGTAAATATTTTCCTGAAGAACATTTAGATTTAGTTACTAGAAAGTTAGCATATCCCTATGAGTATATGGATTGTGAAGAAAAATTTAATGAAACATGTTTACCTCCTATTGAAAAATTTTATAGTTCTCTCACAGATAAAAATATAACTAAAGAGGAATATGAAAACTCACAGAAAATTTGGAAAGTGTTTAATATACAAAATATGCGTGAATTCACTAGTTTATATAATAAGATCGATGTTTTATTATTAACAGATATAATAGAAAATTTTAGAGATATTTCTTTAAAAAATTATAAATTAGATCCTATGTGGTATTACACAACACCAGGATTTGCGTGGGATTGCATGTTAAGAATGACAAAAGTAAAATTAGATTTATTAACAGATATAGATCAAATATTGATGTTTGAATCTGGAATCAGAGGTGGCTTATCTCAATGCAGTCAAAGATATTCAAAAGCAAATAATAAATACATGGGAGATAAATTTAAAAAAAAGGATGAATCAATATTTTTAGAATACTTAGATGCAAATAATCTTTATGGTTGGGCAATGAGTAAATATTTACCTACTGGAGATTTCAAATGGATTGATAATCTGAATGATTTTGATGTAATGAATATTTCTGATAAATCATGTAAAGGTTATATTTTAGAAGTCGATTTATCTTACCCTAAAGAACTTCATGATCTACATTCAGATTTCCCTTTAGCACCAGAAAGACATTTTGATAACAAACAACTTCCAAAATTATTAACAACTTTGTATGATAAGAAAAAATATATAATACATTATGAAACACTAAAATTATATATTAATTTAGGTTTAAAGATAGAGAAAATTCATAGAGTATTAGAATTTAGTCAATCTCCTTGGTTAAAAGTTTATATTGATTTTAATACTAATCTTAGATCAGAAGCTAAGAATGAGTTTGAAAAAGAATTTTTCAAATTAATGAATAATAGTGTTTATGGACGTACTATGATGAATGTTCGAAATCATGTTGATATAAGATTATGTTCTAATGCATACCAACTAGAAAAATTAATTACAAAACCAAATTTTGATCGAAGAACAATTTTTACAGAAAATTTAGCTGCCGTACATATGAAAAGAACACAAATATCTTTCAAACAACCAATATATGTAGGAATGTGTATTTTAGATTTATCTAAAATGTTAATGTATGATTTTTATTATAATATTATAAAGAAAAAATATGGAAATAGAGTTAGATTGTTATACACAGATACAGATTCACTAATGATTTTTATCAAGATATGAAAATTATGTTAGATCATTTTGACACATCAGATTATCCAAAAGATAATATTTATGGTTTACCTTTAGTTAACAAAAAAGTTTTAGGCAAGTTTAAAGATGAGTTAAATGGAAAAATAATGTCTGAATTTATAGGTTTAAGATCTAAATTATATTCTCATCGAATCTTAGATACTGAAAAAGAAATTAAAAAAGCTAAAGGTGTTAAAAAAAATGTTGTAGAAAATAAAATATGTTTTAATGATTTTGAAAAATGTTTACTAACAAAAGAATCAAAATATGTTAAACAAAATTTATTTAGAACTAAGAAACATGATATTTTTACTGTAGAACAAAACAAAAAAGCTTTAAGTGTGTATGATGATAAAAGATTTATTTTGGAAAATGGTATTGATACATTAGCTTGGGGACATTATAAAACAAATATAGATAGAAATGATTTTGTAAACCATCTCAATACATTGATTAGAAATCAAAATCAAAAAGATTAGAAAAATATTTGATATTTAACGTGTGTCCGAATTGGACACGCGTTTAAATATATAAGTTTTTTTGCATTTCGATTTTTATTTTTAATAGAACAATTCTATTAAAAAATATTTTAATTATTATTACATTTCGATTTTAATTATTAATATCATAAGTATTATGAAAAATATTTTGGGGGTGAAAATGTATTTAATAAGTTTTGCGAAAAATGTTTTTATTATTATTGCATTTCGATTTTTATTTTTAATAATTAAGTTTTGCGGAAAATATTTTTATTATTATTGCATTTTGATTTTTATTTTTAATAATTAAGTTTTGTGGAAAATATTTTTATTATTATTGCATTTCATAAGTTTTCCGAAAAATTTTTTTAATTATTATTGCATTTCAATTTTCTGATCTTTTTGCACATTGTTTTCTTTGTGATCTTTTACTGATATATTATGAGGTGCGCCAGGACTGGTACATATATACTACTTATATTGTTTAATGTAATGTCCTAACTTACCTTCAGTTAGCACTTCACACATTACTTGTGGTATGCAGTTGGGCTCATCATTAAAAATGGCCTGCTCTTTATTTAAAATAAATCTAATAAACTGCAAAGCCATGTTTACTTATGCACAATATATTATAATTTGTGGACGCCGTCTACGCGGGAAGGGTCAAGGGTGTCGTCGAGGAAAAGTAAGAGTTAAGTTTATAAAGTTAAATAAAGAGTGGATACATTTTTAAACTTTTAAAGTGGTCCGTCAACCGTCGTTCGTGTAAAACGGGGCTTAATCAAAGTAATAAGATAAGACGTGTAATTGCATCATAGTAAACTCTGTTACCGAGTCTTAATTGACGGTTAGTAAAATCACTAAACTTGTTAAAAATTCAATAACCGTGTTATACAAACCGTAGGTACTCGTGAAAACGATATTATCAGTAAACAGATTACTGATGGTTACTCCGCCAAAACGCGCCTATTGTTTATTACATCTCTTATCGCTGGATGCTGGATGCGATTTTATCATTTGAAATAGGTAAAATTATATTTTCATTATTTTGTACGTGTTTTATACTTCCCTCTATTTCGGTTATTCTGGAATTAAAAATCGGTTTAGTTTCTGCTTTTTTAAACTCTTCGAAATCGCTAATTGGCTCATCATTGGTAACAACATGTATACGTGATAAGCAATCCGCGTTCGAATGTTGCGAGCCTGCTCTATAGATTATTTCGTAATCGTATTCCTCGAGCTGTAATCGCCATCGCATTAACTGAGACGAAACGTCTTTTATATTGAACAAATACGTTAATGGATACGTTGATCTTTAGGTACCTACGTCACCTTGAGACAAGACCGCTCCAATCGTGTATTGGCTTGCATCGGTCATGAGGTTAAAATTTCCGTTTTCCCAATTAGGGTAGATAAGTAGAGGTGGATTCATTAACGCTTTTTTAATTCTTGGAATGCGTCTTCACACATTCCGTTCACACGAACGGTATGTTTTTCTTTAATAAGCTAGTAAGAGGTTTTACTATTTTGGCAAAGTTATCAACGAATCGGCGGTAATAATTTAATAAACCTAAGAATGACTTAACGTCTTTCTCGTTTAGTGGTCTCGGATATTCTTTAATACAATTTAATTTGTTTGGATCAGGCGTTACCCCGTTTTCGCTGATAACGTGCCCTAAATATAACACCTCTTTATGTAGAAACATGCATTTACTAGGTTGCAATTTCAGTTTATGTAGTCTTAATCGCGTAAACACTTGCTTTAACCTATTCTGATGATCTACTAAACTTGACCCGTGGACTACAATGTCATCTAGGTACGCCGTACATAATTCTTCCAAGCCATTAAAATAGATTTCATGGCTCGAGTAAAAGTTGTAGTTGTAGATGAACTAAGTCCAAATGGTAAACGTAAAAATTCATAATGCCCTGATTTTGACGTGCGTGAAGTTAGCCCCCCGAATTAGACATAGAGACTCCAAACTAGTGCCAATATTTAGCAACTTTTTAGGAACTTTTAGCAACCTACATGAAAAACTTTGAAACCTATTACTTCGTGACTAAAATCAGCATAATAAAACTGGGGGGCCAACTTCACGCAGCCCCCCGACTTTATCCTACGGACTTCGGATTTGTGCCAATATTTAGCAACCTACTTGAAAAAATTTGCAACCACTTTTTTTACTTACCTAATCAGGAAACAAGTTTGGTGGGCGAGCCCCCCGACTTTATCCTACGGACTTCGGACTTGTGCTAATATTTAGCAACCTTTTAGCAAGTTTTAGCAACCTAATTGAAAAAATTTCCAACCTCCTTTTTACCTACTTTATTAGGAAACAAGTTCGGGGGGCTAGATTCTTAACTCAACTTGGTTAGAAAGATAGAATAATTATTAACTATATACTATTAAAAAAGTTTTTAATATATATATAGAGTTATTGTGAGTTTTGAGTGTATGAAACGTGTTCCGCTTTACACGATCACGAGGATAATAATAAGTGTAACATATTGAACAAATTTAAAATTTATATATTTTGGATGTTAAACGTTTAAAAAATATAAACTTTGATTACTTATTATGGTATGTTATTTCAACCATTAAATGTATTTTTCGAATCTTTAATAAATGCCAATTATGAACTCTGAAGTGATTTACCTGAAGTTTGAAAGTTGTATTTTTTTTTGTTTTTTTACTTCTTATTAAGACATTTTATAATATTATGTTTTTATAATCATTATTTTTTGTTAAGTATTGAGGTATTAAGGTTAAATAAAAAAAATTGGTCCAACATTTTGTAGTTTTGTACTTTTTGACTGAAAGTAGTTTATTTAAATAATTTTCTAACATGAAGATAAATATTTGTTACTACCAATTTTAAATAAAATGCTCTGTGAAAAAAATCAGAAAAATTTGCAAAATATTACTTCGTGACTAAAATCAGCATAATAAAAATGGGGAGGGGCAACCTCACGCAGCCCCCCGACTTTGTCTTATCAACTTCGGACTTGTGCCAATATTTAGCAACCTTTTAGCAACTTTTAGCAACCTACTTGAAAAAATGTGCAACCACTTTTTGTATCTACTTTATCAGGAAACATTTTTTTACTTATGAATGTTTTGTAATTTGGATTCAAGTTTAGATATTTTTAATTATTTTGTTGTTGCTGCATAATATATAAGTACAATGTTTTTTTTCCAAACTTCTAAATGAATACATTTATGGTTGGTCCAAAATTATTTTTTACTTTGAGAAACTGTGAGTGTTATTATAAAGAATACTTTATACCATAGAGGTGCGCACACTTCAATTTCCGGTTTAGCCTGCAACAATTACAGAACCCTACTGATCTAATACTTCGACAGTACCCCTAATTATTTAACCCATCAATTTACAATAATAAATTCAAATTTGTCTAAACGAATAACTGTGTTATTGATATCAATAAAAATAAAATAAATTATAAGAAATAATAATTATAATGTCTTTTTATATTTTGCAGCACATCGCACAATAAAATTCAATATATTACTTAACATAATCAACACTATAACATAATAAACAGTAACATAGGTATCGATTAGATTATTTAGTGGGCAGTTCACAGTCTTTCAATTGAAAGTGATTTGTTATAAAGTATGAATTTTTCTGTGGAGCTGTCGCTGTGCATTTATGTGCTTTACGGGTCCAATCACCTTTTTATTAAATAAATAAAACACGTTGTGTTATAGATGTATTAACTTTTTAAAGTTTATAGTCTATACCAGTTGTCTCAAACACGCGGCCCACTGACCACATGTGGCCGCGAAACCGTTCGATTCTGCATACTTTATTCCAAACTTATCCAAAACAATTTTACGTTTATGCAAGCATTTTCCGATCTGGACTGGAGTTACGAATGACAAATTTCAAACTCCATATGTGATTGCATCTTCAGCATCAGTGGAGAGTGATTTCTCCGATTTTAAATCACGTATCCTCCGTTTCGAAATGAAACCAATGACTGCTGATCGGTTTGTTGCCAAACATCTAAAATCAATCGAAGGCAGCTCAATTTTATTTCGAAGCAGCCAGCTAAGAAATAATCACATTGAAATGAATAAGAAATCTGTTATGAAGGTGGATGTTGAATCAGACTATATAATTTCAGATTCAGAGACGATAGGGCCATCTTCAACAATAACGAATACACTAATTCCTGTGTCGGAGGAAATAAGTATTGAATCAATCCAAAAGGAAAAATCAATACTAAATGTTAGCTTTGATTCGTTGGACATCAAAAGATTAGGGCCCATTTCACCAAATGAATCGTACATGCATTTAGAAGGAATTGAAACACTGACTAAATTAAATTCCAGCGATTCAACTTCTGAAAAATCACTTGATGAATTTGAAAATTGGGGTGGCTTTCCAGTTTTTCCCAAAGGCTGTGAAAGTAAATATAAAAGAAAAAGGAATACAACGTACATGGAAAAAACTCCTGAAATCGACAGAATATTGCAAAAAAAAAAACCCGGTCGAACTTGAATACCTTGCTTATCAATGGAAATATAGCAACACCATTGAACGTAGCCAAACAAATATTGTTATGAACACGTGCCCGTTTGATGCATTAGCAATAATAATAACTATGGCATATACAGACTTAAAAACCTATACAGCTTTTGTAGACTCTAGTGAAAACAACATGTTAAGGTTTTGCAAAAGTCTTGCATTATATGGACCAACCAAAAAAACATTCACAGATCGACTCAAATTATTAAAGCTGATTTTTAAGAGCTCTGATGATATTTCTCGTATCAAAGTGATTGATGCTCAGTGTAATGTAGCGTTCATTGCAACGAAATTATTGGTAAACGCTAAATCCGCAATCGAAAAAATACGGTGCACGACAGATGGTTGTAATAATAATAACAGAGATATTGAAAGCTCAACGTTAATTTTAAGATTTAAAAACGTTAAGAATCTTCAAAAATCATTGGATAATTACACAAAGGAACAGGTTTATGAATGTTGTAACGAGACAAAATTACCTACTTTCATTTTTCTTATTTTAACATACAATAATATACGCAATAGCGCGTACGGTGAACAAATAACGCGAACAGCCCACAACAGCGCTGAGAAACGACGCGCCACCAGTAAATAAATATGCAACTATCTAGTATCGGTAGCCAGCCCGGAACGCCAAATACTGATACTAGATAGCATGCACCACGCACCAAGTTATGTCCGGGAACATATTCATAATAATTACGGATTTTAAGTAATTAATATACACTAACTGCATTGACAAAATGAAGCGCATCAACCACTAAAAGCGTCAACGCAAACATACACCCTCCGCGCTATTATGTACCATCATATACCACCAAAACGTATACACTTATGCCATCATTACTGTTCACGGCGGCAACTGAGGTAGTCAGTAAATAGACCCCGTGAGCATACAAAATCACTCACTTGTTATAGTCTTAACATGTACGATATTCTTGCCAACTGGATATGGAGTAAAACCCAGGTCAAACAGTTTGGATAAGAATATCGCCGTCGTTCCCGTTCCGTTCGTTTTCCTCTACCGTGCTCGGATATGGTCTAAAAAGCCAGTCGACCCGCCGCCGCTGCAAGTCCGTTTGTTTTCCTCTGCAGTGCCATTAGTAAAATATTGAGAACGCCGAGCATACGCCGCCGTCAAATATTATTTCGCCGCTGAGAAAAACATCGCAAACGTCCGATTAATCTACCTACTTGCCGCCAGTAAAATACCTCGAGAACGAGCCGCAGCTGCCGTCCGATAATTGATTTAAAGTTAAAATCATTCGAATCTAACTTATATGGAAATACTGTATAAAGTATAAACTATATTCTATAATTTAGTTTTGGGTTGGAAAAAAATAGTAAGCTAGCGTTGTATAAACAAATAGTGTTTATTAACTTTTAACTTAACTGAGTTAACCTATAGTTAAATTAACTTTTAACTTTTTGTTATTGGTGCATATTAACTTAACTTAACTGAGTTAAAAAAATCATTAACTTGCACAGCCTTAGTTATAGGTATTCATTTTATGTACTTATACCATCTATGTTATCAGTATTTTGATTCTTTATTTATTTTAGGTTTAATATAAAGTGTGTAGTACGAAAAAAAGAATATTTTAGCATCTGGTTTCATAATAAATAAATAGGCATAATATATGATTGTATGATGTATTTATTACAAATATAAAACAATTTATTGCAAACAAATCAAGCAATAAGTACAATATTAATATACAAGACAATCGTTTTAATTATAGTATACAAATTAAAGAAAATATTTGTTACACTCGGTATAGTAACAGTTTAGTATAATATATTGCATGAATGATAAATATGTTAACATTTTGAATATGCCGCCAATTCATATAATATACAGCCAATCAAAACATCGCCCCTTACGCTGCCATTTTAAATACTTAACAAGATAAAACGATGTAGTGGGGGTACTACTGCAATAACCTTGTATATTTAAGCCATGCTACATATCATATATACGGAGATCAGATAACCGCTGGGAAAGGCATAATGATCTGCAAAAGAAAATTAAAATATCTACAACAAAATGCTTAAACGCTAGGCCACATTTGGCCGTGTACATACAAATTTAATTTAACTAGCATTTTTATTTGAATATAAATCTAAGGTTTGATTTTTTTCACAGTGCATTATATTTAAAATTGGTAGTAACAAATATTTATCTTCATGTTGGAAAATTATTTAAATAAACTACTTTCAGTCAAAAAGTACAAAACTACAAAATGTTGGAAATAATGATAAACATCTCTTATATTATAAAACGAGGTTAGTCCCCAGTTTTGTCCGACAGGCGCGACGCAGCAAATAAGGAACGCCAATCAGAAAATTCCGTCGCCCGGCCCCGCGTTATCACTTCTTTTCTTATCATTCCGCCGATTTTTGAAATTTTCGAACATTTACTCTTTTCACACGATTTCGACCGTTTTCTATCGTTTTTCGCCCTTTTTTATACTCGATTCGCGTGGCTCGCGATCTCTCGAAGCCGCCGGTGGGCGGTTTATATCCGTGTGCCGTCCGTAGCCGTCGGAATGTCGATCGCAAAATACGCTCCCGGCCGGACTTTTTTGCCGATTTTTTTCGTTTTCTCCGACAGTTTCGTCTTTTTGCACGCCGTTCGTGCCCGAATCGTGTAGTTGACGTCTTTCTAAAGCCGTATATATACGCTTTTCTTACGAAATCGGTAGGTTCGCTTCGCAATCGCGTTTAGAAATTACGACCGACCGTACGCGTATATATACAATATACATGTATATACGTGTATAATTTAATTTTTGCCTATTGATTTAATAATTATTAACGGAAAACGCTTTTCACGCGCCCCGTTAAATATATATATGGGAGATGCGCGTATTACAAGCGAATTGTATGCGATTACATCGATGTACATCGAATATATCGGCTTACGTCGCTCCGTAGACGCACGGCTTAAGTGTTGATGTTTTGACCATATTTCACATCTCAAATTGTGTCCGAGTAGGTTAGGCGTTAGGTAGAAAACACGTAGGTCCCGGGTTCAAATCCGTCGTACGCTTTCCGAGCGGTAGTGTCGCCAAAGCCATATGGTTTACACGGCCGCCCGAATACCGATTTTTTTTGCATTTTTTTTTCCGTAATTTTACAAATTTCCGATCTTTTCTCTTTACTATTTTTATTATTTTAACTTTACTTTGTGTATAAAAATTACAATATTTCTACTACGTTAAATTTTTTTTAAATTAATCTACCATTTATCATATTTTATGTATTATAATATAATATGTATTTACGTGGGTAAACATGTTTTTTTCGATTTTCTTACGTTATCTTACAAATTATAGTTACTGGTTTTTTTAAATTTTAATAATATTACTTTCCTCAGTTTCCTGTATGAATATTTTTACTATTAAATTACTATTTTTACCTAATTAATCGTTTATTTAAAAAAAAAGTATAATGTCATGTACATAATTGTAATTTAACTGTTGAATTGCTTATATAACAAATAATTTGTAATTTAACTACTAAATTGTTCATTTAACAAAAAATATAATGTCACGTACCTACATATTGTAATTTAAGTATTGCATTTTTAAATAATTACATGTCTGTATGTAAGCAAATATATTATAATGTGTATTATTGTGATTTAACTATTCAATTGTTTATATAGAACAAATATAATGTTATGTACGTTCATCATTGTAACTTGACTATTGCATTTTTAACTAATTATTCTAAACACGGTTTTATGTATTCATTACGGTTTTACAATCACTGTCAATTCATTTGTTTCTACAAAATATATCTTATCATTGTAGGTACTACTATTTCAACTATGTAACCAGGGCCGGATCTAGGGGGGAAGTCGGGGATTTATCCCCGGGAGTATAATTTTCGTGGGCGTATTTTTAAGGTTTTAAATATTTTGTAAATTGAAAATTGAAAATGGACTTTAAAACAAAAGTCAAAACTAAGTACAAAATAATATTTCACAGGAAATGTGTAATATTGGGTATGGGAATAAAATAAAATTATTTTATTTTTAATCGAGATTAGTAATAGCTAATAACATTGATTTAAAAATTAAAAGGACAAATATGAAAAAGGTAAAAAATAGATAAAAATATAAAATAAATCAAACCCGTCCGCAATTTACTGTCAGCGGGAGTGTACATGCCTTAGTCTATCATAAATAGATTAATGTACTCTCCAATTAGTGACATAATAAAGTATGGTAAATTACCTCATTTTCTTGCATATAATATAATATTATGTAGATAGTCGTTTAAAACCTTAATCTTAAAAATCGCTCTATTAATTGTAATTCATTGTTATGTGATTTTAAATTAACAACTATACCTATATTTTTCCAAATAGGTAGGTACTGCATAAAATTATGTACTACCTACATAAAATGTTACTTAGGTAATAATGATTTAATTGTTTTCAGATTATTTATTAAATTACATGTTTGTACCCAGGCTTATAAAAGTCTTTGTATTTAACAATTAATGTCTTTTTATAAACTGAACTTTTTTATAAATATCACCATGGCCACTAGATAAATGAAACAGAACACAAAATGGAATATAATTTGTCATTTGTGTTTGCTTTTTAAATGGGTACAAGTATACAACTATTAATTTACTTGATAAACTTGATACTACAAAAGTACAACATAATTAAATAATTAAAACAAAAATATTATCCTATTGATTGTAGCCCAAGACAGATTGAATATTATGTTTTACATATTATATATTAAAATAATTTAAAAGGAAATTTATATTCTATTTGGTTCGTTTTTTTTTTATTATAAACTGTGTTTTTTGTCTAAATTATTTTTATAGTTCAAGATGTCAAACAGACAACCAGGTCCTTATTATTCTGGAAATTTTTAAAATGTAGAATGTAGAATGTAGTTATTTTAGTATATAGGTATCTACATTCAATCCGTAAGTGATAATCCATGATAAATATTTCTTTGTCGTGTTATAATCATTATATTACAATTTTCAGCACATAATTACATTTTTGTTTCATTGTATTTATTCCGTACCTAGGTACATATTTTTAAGTTTTGATTGTAACAAATATTAAAAATGAAAATGTATAATATTGATAGGTATGTTGTAAATTAAATATTGTTCT
The DNA here is from genome assembly GCA_949089665.1 of Macrosiphum euphorbiae. Taxonomy (NCBI): domain Eukaryota; kingdom Metazoa; phylum Arthropoda; class Insecta; order Hemiptera; family Aphididae; genus Macrosiphum; species Macrosiphum euphorbiae. The sequence goes on along the minus strand of CARXXK010000001.1, from coordinate 179,538,620 downwards.
TTTACATAAAGCATCCTATATTAAAAGTAAGCAATGGATACCTACCTAATTTAGATTTGTTAATAAATAATTCATACATGTTATTATTATCAATATTATTTATTCTAAACCTGGAACTTAGAAATATTGACCACAGAATACAGATTTTAGCTTTAAATACACCATTAAGAAGTGCTTCTAAAACTATATTACGTGAATAGTTTAAAATTTAAAATGTTTCATTTTCAAGTTAAAATCGTTCAAATTATTTGTGGTAAATAAATGATTGGTCCTGCAGTACATTTGGAAAGGTTTTGTAAATGTTGGTCCTCAGTTCCTCGCAGAACTGTGAGTGTGCTTGATTTTTCGTAAAAAAAAAATACTAATTCTGGTCATCTCCCTGAGATGGGCGTATTTTTTTAATTTTCCCGGGGTGTTAAAAAGCTATGATCCGGCGCTGTATGTAACTAACACCCGACTTTCTGTTTAAAATATTGTTTACCTACCGTTTTTGATTCAATATATTATACATACCATACTAAATCAAACTGTTCAATTACGCACACAATTTGCTAAAATAAATAAATAATTTTAATAGTATCAATGACATACTGCAAGTTAGTTTAAGTTAAATTATAATTTTATTAAAAACGATGTAATAGATAGGTATGTATACTAAACATATTATATTTTTTAACAAAACAACAAAAATGGCAATGTACCATATTCAAATGGATTTTAATATTGACATCCCTATGATTAATTTTGTTAATTAAATGCAGTAAATAGCCTTGATCTGATCATAACAATGATCGTATATTTATTTTCTTGAAATTAATTAGGTACATTAAGACAGTGTAATTTATTAGTACACCTAATTGTGTTTATAATATGTTTTTATCATTTATCATACAATAAACACACATTTATATATATTATACTTTGGGATTTTCTATTTTTTGTAAATTAATGAACTTCATAAATATCGACTTAATAATCGAATTATCGACCTACACTTTTTTAATTACAAAAAGGGCTGGTGCCCTCAGGGGCGGATCCAGGGGGGTGGCGCAGGGGGCGCGCGCCACCCCCTCGGCTTTTATTTAGTTGAAAAATTACATTTTAATTACAATTTAAAAATTGTAAAATGTTTTTATGAAATTATTGTGTGTAGCGTAATGACGTACTTTTTAATAAATAATAATAAGACTTATTTTTATATTCCGCATCGCCGGACGGCGGTTCGAGGTTAGGTAGAAAACACGTAGGTCCCGGGTTCAAATCCGTCGTACGCTTTCCGAGCGGTAGTGTCGCCTAAGCCATATGGTTTACACGGCCGCCCGAATTCCGATTTTTTTTTGCATTTTTTTTCCGTAATTTTACAAATTTCGGATCTTTTCTCTTAACTATTATTATTATTATTATTATTATTATTTTTTTTTTAATTAATCTACAATATTTCATTTTTTATGTATTATTATATACTATGTATTTACGTAGGTAAACATGTTTTTTTTCGATTTTCTTACGTTATTTCACAAATTATACTTAAGTTATAATACCTATATATTTACCTTGTGTATGTATAGTTAACTTTTTTCTACCAAATTTCGTTGTTATGTATTATACACAGATTTCTTTACGTTGATAAACATTTTTTTCAATTTACGATCGTTTTTCTTTACAATTACATATTATTCAATAAATACGTAGGTACACTTTGTGTTACCTACATATAAAATGTTTATGTGTTTATATATAGTAGTTTTTGTTCAGAACATATACAGACCGATACCACCTCAACAATAGAAAGAGTTAATTAGATAAACAAAACAAAAGTTCATTCTTCATAAAATGTATTTATAAAACTTTCAACAACAGTAATAATAATATATTGGTACCTGCGCACCTATTTTATACAATAAATAATTGAAAACATTTAACGACAGTGTATAACAATATTAGATATTATATATTGTATGTAGTATATATTATGTATATAGTTAATGTTGATATAATATATTTGTAATGTTTTGAAAAATTAAAAAAAAATTTAAAAAAAATATCTATTTCGTCTTCATGGCGTGTGTTAATAATAATTAATATGTATAATATGTATTTTAAAAAGCTGAAACAAAAACACAATTATTATTACAATATTTTAAAACAAGTGTTAATAATAATAATAATAATAATATTCCTTACAGTATCTACGGTTCTTCACCGACGGCGCTGGGCGCTGGACCGACGGCGTCTTTGTTGCCTGTGCAGGTGTCGTCCTCTCCGGGGCCGTCGTTGTTGCCGGTGCCGTCGCCCTCGCTGCTGCCGGTGCCGGTCGCCCTCGCTGCGCCCTCGCTGCTGCCGGTGCCGGTCGCCCTCGCTGCGCCCTCGCTGCTGCCGGTGCCGGTCGCCCTCGCTGCGCCCTCGCTGCTGCCGGTGCCGGTCGCCCTCGCTGCTGCCGGTGCCGGTCGCCCTCGCTGCGCCCTCGCTGCTGCCGGTGCCGGTCGCCCTCGCTGCGCCCGTCGTTGTTGCCGGTGCCGTCGTCCTCGCTGCGGCCTTCGGCTTTTTAGCCCTTGGCCCTTTGGGTTTGGTGCCTGTAATACAAATAATAACATTAAATATAAAAGCACGTGCAATATCATGAAAATGTGTGTTATATTGTCATATAATATATAATCTTCAAAATACTCACATTTGCGGGCGATATGCCCGTAGCCGTTGCAGTTAAAGCAACCTGAAACAGATATATTTAGAAATTAGAGTATTTAAAATTAACGTAGCCTATTAAAATGTTGACAAAGTTTTTTAACTTTTGATAAACTTACGGCGTACGGGCATTTTCGTGGTTTGGTTGGCAGGTGAATTATTACCGTAATAATTCACCTGCACACCAGGGCAATTTTTTATCGTAAAATTGTGGTTATTCATTCTGAAAAAAATGAAAAACTAATTTACACAACGTAGACAAACTTTTTACGAACTGATCCAAGCACATGGTAAACGGTACATGGACGTCCCCCCCCCGGGAATCTTAACGGTACTGGACGATTCCCCCCGACTCAATATACATTTTTTTTTACACATAATAATAGCCAATAGGTTTGAAAATAGGTTCTTTGGATTTACCCGAAATATACGATCATCATAATATAATATCATAATATCATATCGGCATCTATCGATTATCATCATTCACGTTATTTATTTAGTACCCAATTTAATGGGTAATGATTGATACACCTAAATCAAATTATCTAAACTATTAACAACATTTTTTGCTTCTATGTCTCTTAGTAGTTAGTATAGTTCGTAACATTGTGCTTAAACAGTTCGTTTTTGTGCATTTTATAATGGACATAATAGAAATAATTGAAAGAAAAAGAGATGGTAAAAAAATTATTATATTTCAAAATGTTGTATAGGTAATATGTTAAACAAAACCGTGTTAAATTGGTTATACGTTGCAATTGTATGAAAAAATCTAAAAATAATGAAAATAGTTGTCAAGGAAGTATTACAACCGATGACAGTATTAAAGTTATATGTATACAAGTTATGTGTAATTAATAATAATATGACATTATTATATTCCGTGAGCTATACCTATCCTACCAGAATAAAATGAATCGCGGAAAAAAAGAAATATAAATATAAATTATATTGGTAAGTACCGAACAATATAAATTAAATGTCAAAAGGCTTATCAATAGTTGGGTAGTAAAAATGCAATTTATTGACAGGTTTTTCATGAGTGGTTCATGGCAGTATCAAACCCCCTATATAAACTATAATCTTGAGATACGAAAAATAAAATCTCATAATATTTTCAATAGAACAAAGTTCATATTCAGACATATAATTATTTATATTTGAAATGTTAAGATTTTCTTTATATTGGCCTCTTATACAATTAACAATTACTAAGCCTTATGTTTAATATATGTTGTGTTAATATTTATATTTTTGTTACATTTACACACTATATTTGATACGATTAACAATTAATTATTATTTTCATTATAATATATAATATATTATTATATTTCGTTATAGCCTATAGATACATGGTAATTAGTAATGGTACAAATTAAATACATATCATATACGTACATATTTTTGAATTTTTAATCAGGAGTACAGTATACACGTGTTCACATTTATATTTTTATATATATCATAATATATATATATTGACTGACGTTTATGATTATTATCTGCTCTCTAAATATATTAAATTACCTCCGGTTTTGTAATTTTTGTATACATTTTAGTATATAAGGTTTACGTTTTTTGATTTATAAATTATTGTACTATGTATATACCTAAGACTGATGTTTTTTGACTCATAACTTATAACACAATAAATCATGACGTATACATAATATTGTGTTCATATTTATATAATATATAATTATATTTTGTTATAGGTATATGGTAATTACTAATTAGATCATTGGGAGTGGAGTATACATGTGTTCACATTTCTATTTCTATTTCTGGGCTTTTTTCCGTGGGATTTTTTCCCGCCTACCGAATAAAATATATTAGTTGGATTATTTTGATTTGTATTATTTAATTTTTGGAAACAGTACATTTATTTACATTTATACAAATATATTTATGTATTAATTTAATCATTTGTACATTTATTTATTTGCATTGTATATTATTATTGTTTAATATTTCTATTTTTTTGTCCAGGGGGGAAATCGTCCCGTACGGGGGCGTTCATTGAATCAAGGGTGGAAAGGCACGGGGGGGGGGGAACGTCCTAGATTCATGGGAAACTAATAAAGAATTTCTAAGTGGAAAGAAAACAGTGGGGTCATTAAAAGTTGTCAATGACATAGCAGAGCGAGGAGTGTCTTTAATTTCATCTTTTAATTAAGTTTTGACCAATCAACAGGAGCAAAAACAGTTTTTACTGCAAGTAGTTGAAAAACATCGTCAACAGTATCCTGACCCAAACACAAAAACACTTTAAAACCTCTAAATGCCTAATATTTTTTTGTTTATATTAAAAATATTCACATTTATGTAAAGAGTTGACGGAAAATAATTAATTATTAATTTTCAATATTTATACATTTATTACTATTCAAATATTTTTAAAGTGCATTGATCGACCAGTAAAACTTGACTCAGAATTCTAAAACTTCATCAAAATAGTTTTTATGGTAAATACAACCTGATAGTAAGGTATAAGAAATGTAAAAAAAAAAAAAAATTTAAGTGGCACCCTAACGTATATACATAAAAATTGGCAAATATAATTAAACATTGTATACTCACGTGTAGACCGGAACGGCACGACAGTTGGCGTAAAACAAAGTGCAAACCGCTTTGAGCTTTTTCATGGCGCGATATATTTCGTAGCGGATGGATATAACAACCTGGTTATGTCTGATACCACGGTTAGACGTCAGTCAACATGTTTATGGTATATACGATAATACTCTTTGGTTGGCGTGCGGTGGAGTAGTGGGGTGGGAGGGTGTACGAGGCGACGACCGAGCCGTTGAACGACATCGACGGCACGTAGCGTTCCAACATCCGTGCAAGACAGTTGATCGCTACTTTTTTTTTTCTTTTTTTTCATTTTTTTTTGCACATTTCCCAGTCATTTAACAATTTGTTCTTTTTTTTACTTCACTTCTTATTTCGTTTTCATCTCTATCCAGTTTATTTTCAGACACATTTTTCCAGGACACTTCGGAGACGACCGGTGAGTACAAGTTTTTTATACGTAGGTATATTTGACATGTATCCGACGTGTGTAAACAAACTATTTGGTTAAGCATTAGTTTTTGATTCGATTACATTCAATGGCTTTCAACAAACTGTTTTACTTGCCAATGTTTACCGATTGCTCAAACTCTATCATGTCTTTATACGCCGTTTATGGTAGTTTATATTATATACTCTATTATACTCTATCGTTCAAAATACCTACACGTATTTTCATCGTAGCGTCTGTATGACTCATCGCAAATTTTCTCAAACAAATGCATCTGTTCTATTACCTTTGCGGATATCGAACCTTCTCGAACAACAACGGCGCGCAGCTAGCGTACACCTGCCTGTTACAAAATACGGATGTCGAAAACATTGTATTGTGTTAATTTTATGTAAAACATTATAGCTACATAAACGTTAACGATAAGTTAATAAGACATTTAGCAATGATTTTTTATGCATAATGTACTATTCCCATTATGTTTCAAATTTAAACCAATATCAACAACGTATTTCTTACAATAACACTCAATAACAATCGCGGTATCACATCCACTGATAACACATGAAATATTTATTGTTTTCATATTCTATTTGCATATATTTTACGAATTACTTTATTATTATTTTTTTATTTCTATATATATTTTATTTAATATTAAGACGACTATTTACAGGCTGTCACACAATGGTCAAACGCTGTGTGATATGTGGAAACGTTGATGCTATTGTTGGAGTTTCAGTACACAAGTAATTACAATTTCACTACTTGGCCATAATCATGACAAAATATATAGGTATGTCAGCAACAGTACGAATTTTAATCTTGTCGGCGCATCCCCACTTTTTCCTGTGTATTAGGTTCTCCGCTTTTCATTGGTCCTTATTATAAAGAACTTGGTTACCGCGTAAATATGAATTTACTTTGTATGAACTAGTTATAGTAGTTATGCCATAATTGATTAAAATACTTTTTATTTTAATTTAATCAATGGTTATGCTTATTATCTATACAATCACTAATGAGTAATGACTAATCAGAACTAATCGATTGATTATATTATTACATTAATCCTGTTTCTCATGTAACTTATGGCTTATCCTTCTCGTGATTTTTTACTGTGACACAATCATTTTATGTACATTATAATATTATATTACATATTTTATTACAATGCCGATGTGTGAGTTTTTTGGGTGTTTGAGTGGCAGCAGAAAAAAAGGTTTACCAAAATATCCAAACATTTATTTGCACAGGTTTCCGAAAGATCCAGAATTAAGAATTGTATGGCAAAATAAAATCTTACAAGGTCATCAGAATCTTAGGCAAATTAATTTTAATTCAGGTAAATTTAAGTTATTATGTATTAGTTAAACATGAGAATTGGATTTTGTTATGATTACATTGATTCCCAAAAACTTAAAATCTACGATTTTTGTATGGCATCAGTAAATAAACATTCTGTGTAGGATACCTCCATATTATATTCTTTCAGATTTAGTATTGCAATTAAATTAATTTTATCATTAGAAATTCAATTTTAATAAAATGACAACAAATATAATTAAGTATGATGCATATGTTTTAAAAATAATTTATATTTTAGCTGTAGTTTGCTCATTACATTTTGCTCCATACCATTATAATAATAATGCTACGAATGCTTACAATTTAAGATCAGATGCAGTGCCACTAAAGTAAATATTATATGTTTTTACTTAATATATTATAGAGAAATAAACTGTTAGTTATTTTATTTTAATTTTTGAAGTTCTTCTGATTTTGATGATAACGTTGAAAGTAGTACAAATGAATGTGATTTGGATACAGAACATGGAATAGATGAAATAGTTTTGAAGTAATTTTTTGATTTAATATAATATAATCAATAATACCAATATTGAAATTCTTTTAATTGTATTAAACCTACCTATTAACTTGTCTTTTGTCTTATTTAGTCCAATTGTGTGTTTACCACCAGAGAGATTGACTACTCCAGTTCTACCACCATTAAAGACTACAGCTGGAACATTTTCTGTGTAATGATTTTTTTTTAGTATAGATTTAATTGTTTTATTACAGGTAGCATATTCTTAAGATTGGGAGCTCCATTCTTCCAAAATAATATTTCCAATTGATTTTTTTTTTTATATATATACATATAGGGAATGTCTACCTGATTCAATCGACACAGCTGTTGTTAGAAATCCTAAGAGATGCAGTGTTAAATTATTTGGTATTGACGATAGTTGTGATCTGGGAGTAAAGCCACTTATCGATAATGATAATGCTGAACTTGAAAAAAATGAACTAATTCTTAGGTACCTATTTAATGTATTGATTTTGTTAATTTTAGTTGATTCTTCTGAAGCCTTTTGTGAACATAACAATTCATCTCTACTATGCTCAATTAAAAAAACTTGTTCATTATTTACGTAGGGTTATTAAAATAAAACCTACTAGATAGCATGAACATGTTTTAGATTTTGAGACACTACAATATTATATGAAGCACTATATTATTTTTTTACACTTTCATATTTAAATTTTTTTTAAATTTAGTTTTTAACTTAAATCAAACATTTTTTATACCCACTATTTTTTTTTAAATTGTTTATAATTTCTAAGATTTAAAAGTTAATAGTGATGTTTTGGTTTTATTTTTATAATTTGTTATTTACCCAACAGTTACAAAAATAAAAATATGCTTTTCGTGTTTGTATGCTTTAGTTTGTTTTTTTTTATTTATTATTAGGTACTAGTTATGTTTGTGTTAGTAATACTTAGTATATGTATAATATACATTGTATATAACTATATTTTTTAATAATATAATGAAATAAACTATATGTGCTTTATTTATTTATTTATGTAGAAAAAACTCTATTTACAAAAAATTGTGTCTAAATAAGTATAAGAATTTAAAACATTATAACAAAAACAAACTTACAAAAAAAACATAACAATCTTTCAAATATTTTATTGATTTATACATATTATCCATGAACAGACTTAAAATTAATACAACAAAATATTTAATAGAATACTAAGAATGTTTTGTATTAGTGGTTTAGTACTAATTAAATTATATGTATGACACTAAATAAACTAAAATAATGCTTTGTATGTTACTTGCACTGTGTTTACATAATTTTTCAATGCCTACTCAGTTCTTAGTTAAGACATTTGAACAAATTCAATATTGTTTAATTTAGATTGAAAAATGAGATAGAGAATTGTAAAAAAGAAAATTACGATTTGAAACAATACATTTCTTCAGAAAATTATCGTTTTGAAAATCGTTTTTTTGAAATTCTCTCAAAACATTTTACACCTACTCAGGTTAATTTGTTTCTTCATCCTACAAAAAAGGTGTACCGTTGGACGCCTGAAGATATTTCGAGTGCCATTACATTAAGGAGTATTTCTCCAAAGGCATACCGATATTTAAGGACCAAAAAAAATTTTCCACTACCAGGTTAATAAAATTGGTTTAGTTTGAGTTTCCTTTGAGTTTTTAAAATTGTATCAAATATTTAAATAATATTTTTAAGGTCTGTCTACCCTCAGAACATGGGCTGCAAGATTTTGTATTGAAGATGGAATACTTTTTAGTGTTCTATCCCTAATGAAAGCTAAAGGTAATAATATACTCATATACGAATTGTAGAATGATAATTATTCATTTGTTCTTAACTAATTAAAATTCTTAAGGTGTTAATTTCAGAATACTTATTATTTAAATTATCTGAACTGAATTAATTATTACATTTTTAAGGAGATTTCATGAATGAAACTGAAAAATTATCAGTTATATGTTTCGATGAAACATATGTATCAAACAGAATATGTTTCGATAAGAAAAATGAACGTGTTATTGGACCACATAAATGTATTCAAACCGTTATTGTTCGAGGTATATATTGCATTTCAATATTTTATCATAAATACAAATAAAATGATTATATATTTCTATTATTAAAATACTATACATTTTATTTCTGTAATAGGGTTAGTTAATAATTGGAAACAACCAATATATTACGGTTATGACAAAAAAATGTCAAAAGAGTTACTATTCCAAATTATAGAGCAGTTGCATAACGTTGGCTTTAATGTAATTTCTATAGTTAGTGACATGGGTTCAACTAACATGAGGCTATGGAATAGTTTAAATATATCTGTAGATAATACCTCATTTGAACATCCCATATCAAAAAATCAAGTTTACGTCTTTGCAGATGTTCCCCATTTGCTGAAGTTAGCCAGGAATCATTTACTTGATAAGTATGAAGTTAATTTTTAAATCATTAAATGTAATTATAAAATATCTAAACACTAATATTTTATTCAGAGGTTTTATTCTTCCTAATGGTAAATATATTGGGAAAAATATATTTGAAGAATTAATTAACCTTAACTCAGGACATGACTATAAATTAGCTCATAAAGTTACTAGCCGTCATTTGTTGGTTGAGGGAACAGGACGGATGAATGTGAAACTGGCTGCTCAGTTGCTTTCCAACACTGTAGCTAAAGCAATCACATTTTGTGGAGAAAAGGGAGATTTAAATACATATAACTGGAGAGATGTAAGTATAATAATTTTTTAATTGGGAAACAATGTTTTCTCAGTGGGTGAATGGAGATAATATAATGTAATGTACGTCTCTAATGGATACGGAACGTTAATATACCTTAAGCTCATACATATAACCGAATAATTATTATCAAGTTATATAGTTAATGCTATATTACTTTGCTGACCAATTAAGTGTTTATTATTTGAAATAGGCTGCAGATATCATTTCATTATTCAATGAATGGTTTGATTTATTAAATACGCAAAATAAGTACGATAAAGGTGTAGAGAGTTATGGGCTTAATGAACAAACTCAAAATGAGCTAATTGAGAAAATGAACAATTTCATTAAACATATGAGAGTTCATGGCAAGAAATCACTTCTTCCTTTTCAAAAGGGTAATATTTTTTACTATTTATTTCTAATAATTCATAACTAATAATGTATTTTTATTTGTTAACCCTACTATTCTCTAACATACATAAAGGAATTTTAGTCAGCAACATATCCCTAAAAAATTTGATGAAAGACCTGAAAAATGTATATGGACTTCAATATGTCTTAACAAGAAAGCTGAACCAGGACATTTTAGAAAACTTGTTTAGCTTTTTAAAGGGAATGGCTGGGAGTGCCAGTAACAATATAACTGTTTTAGATTTTAAATACTGGTAACTACTTACATTATGTAACAAAATTATGTAAAAATTTAGGTATAATTATGATATCTATGAAACTCTTGACAATACTCTATGATAACTATTATTATTGTGTATATTGTAGCTTGCGTTGGTATATATTGGGTAAATACTCAGATTTGGTATTCACCGAAAACAACAATACAGAAGGTAGTCTTGAAACCAGTCTGTTAACTTTAGATGACCACGAGTGTTTAACTTCTCAACTGTTGACTGATCTACAACAGCCTTCAGAATTTGAAAACACAGCAGAAGTAGAAGGGCATTTAGGTTCAATGAAAACAGTTGTATCAAAATCAAATTTTGATCTCCTTAAACAATTTGAGGCATACATTAAAAATTGATAGTTTTAAAATTCAATTATAAAATTTAACTCTTACTTTTCAGATGGAAACTGAAGAACCATTCAGTGAACTGGAGAAAGAATGTGCTCAATATGTAGCCGGATATGTGGCTAATCGTTTTTCAAGTAAATATCCACATTTGATTAGCCATACTGATAATAGCCAGCAATCAAACAGTTGGACACAATGTATTTCAAAAGGAAATCTAAAAACGCCTTCATATAGCCTCGAAAAAGCAATTGAACAATTAGAGGTAGATTTCAATGCGTTTCACGGAGACAGCCTTTTGAAAACACCTAATATAATAAAAAATTTAACCCATTAACGGCCATAGTTGCGTATACGCAACATTTTTTTAAATAATTTTTTTAGGTTAGATTTATAAATTTTTTTTATTCGCCGTGACACTATTCGATTAAGAAGACAATGAATAATGAAAAACAATCAGGCGTTATTAGTTTTTATCGAAATCATGTTTATTATACGTATCAGAAGCAAGACAGTTTTTATGTCCAAAATACTTAAAACTTATAAAATTAATTAAAATTTGAATTTTAAATATTTGGTATATTAACCGTAAAAATCATTATGTTATGATGCTGTATGATGTGTCCCTATGAGCTGAATTGTCATTCATTTATCATTTAGGTTTCCAATTACCCTCCAAAGTTAATGTTGCGTGTACGCAACGTTGGCGGTTTATATTATAGAATTTTGAAGTTATCGAACACCGTTGTTTGATATTACTATGTGCCGTAGAAAATAGCTCACACGTTGGTTTTTCCTGTAATAATAATTTTTCGATGCTTTTACGTTGTTTTTATCTTATCAATAATGTACGGATAGTGTGTATTAAAACATTTATAGCTATAATAATAGGTATCCGTATCCCTACATACTTGAACAATATTATATTTAGTTGTTATAAATCAGTCACCGGCCAAAATTCACCAAAGTGCTCGTCGTATGTCGTAGCTTGTGGTTGTTGTAGTTATTTCAACTAATATTTAGTAAGTTTGCATTATATTATATTATTACTAATTATATATAACTAGCTAGTATAGTACCTACTACCTACATTTTATTGAATTATTGTGAAAACATACACTTCAACATCTGTATAAGAGATTACGTAATAACGTAATTGTAATATATTTTATCCACTGTCTTATTTTATTCGGTGTAAAGAAATTTTTTTTTAAATTTAAATTGTAGAAATGAGCCTTAAATCGTCAAAACACATCGCTGAAGTATTAGATGAACTTGAAGGTATTTCAGATAACGAATCAATTGATATTATTATAATTCCTCCCGATGTAGATAGTTTGACTGACGAAGAACATTTCGATGATAATGAGATGGCTATAAACGATGTTGTAGACGTTCCACTTGATGTGTGTGGAACATTTGAAATTTTAAAAAGTTCCGGTGTAGATAATCTTTCAAAACCAAATCCTTCCAAAAAACGTAAGGAAACACCCCCAAAATGGAAATCAAAAATGCACCCCAACTATACTGATGGACCAATTAACGAAGAACAAAAATGTGTTGCACAATTAGTTGAAAATTATGGTGGGACGAACGTGTTGCAATGTTTTTTATTATTTTTCGATGATACTGTGATTAATCTCATAATAGACAATTCAAATAAATATGCTACCTACTGTAACAGGCATAACTTTTCTTAGGAAAGACAGATTTATTAAAATTTATCGGTATTATGATCTTAACTGGTTACCATAGTTTACCAAAAATCGAAAACTATTGGTCTAAAGACGAAGACAAAGAAGTAATTTTAGTAAGGAAAACAATGTCAAGGAACAAATTTAAAAATATAAAACAAAATTTACATTTATCTGACAATAAAAACCTTGATTTGACCGATAAATTTGCTAAGGTACGACCTTTTTTCAATATATTGAATGAAAAGTTTTCTCAGTTCGGAATATTTTCTCATAATCTGTCGATTGATGAAGAAATGGTGCCATATTTCGGTCGGCATTCTTGTAAAATGTTCATTAAAGGGAAACCTGTTAGATTTGGTTTCAAGTTGTGGTGCTTGACATCTGAGAATGGCTATTTGTACAAATTTTTACCTTATGGTGGTGCTAGTACAAAAAGAGTGGACGGTTTACCTCTTGGTTCGGAGGTTGTTTTAGGTTTATTGGAAATAGTAGATCAACCACAGCTTCATAGAATATTCTTCGATAACTTCTTTACAAGTTATAAATTACTGTTGATGTTGAAAGAAAAACATTTTTTTGCAACTGGGACAGTTCGGGATAATCGAACAGGAAATTGCAATTTGAAATCAATGAAACTAATGGCTAAAGAACCCAAAGGCACTTTTGATTTCACTTTCGACAGTGAGAATGGAATAGGTGCAGTTCGTTGGTGTGACAATGCTGTTGTTACAATGATGTCTAACGTAGACACCATAGAACCCATACATGCTGCTAAACGTTATGATAGGAAACTGAAAAAACCGATAAGTGTACAACAGCCAAGTATGATTTATAATTATAATAAAAATATGGGTGGCGTAGACCTCCATGATAATGGCATTGCAAACTATCGTATAAAAATACGGGGCAAAAAATGGTGGTGGCCATTATTTAGCAATGCAGTGGATAGCACGACAGTCAATGCATGGAAGTTTTACAACTTGGTAAATAAAAAAAAAGTGCCACAGCTTGACTTCAGATCAGAGTTAGTACTATGTCTATTAAAAGTTGAAACAAGCCTCAAAGACAATGATGAAGACGAGTCTCAACATTCTACAACTAGCAACGTCAGTTTCGGTCGACCTTCAAAAAACAGTCTTCCAGATGCCATTAGAAAAGACGGAATGGACCACATTATTATCAAAGATGATGTTAGAAGAAGATGTCGCCATTGCTCTTCTCAAACAATTTATTCTTGCAGAAAATGTTTAGTGTCTCTTCATCCACACTGCTTTGCTATATTTCATGATAAATAAATCAACTTATTATATTTTTATTACTTTTTACTATTTTTCAAGTGTACTTAAAAATTATATATTCCATCAATTCATGACTTAATAATTATTCCAACGTGAAAAAAATTCATAAATAATAACAAATTAATACATTTGTGTTAATACTATTCGTATACTATATATTTAAATAAGAATAAAAAAATGTATAAATATGAAAAATATTTTATTTATTTACGATTTTATTCACTGTTAACGACCAACGTTGCGTATGCGCAACTTTATTTTCCAGGAAAGTGGCCAACAAAAATTTTTTTTGAAAAATAATTTTGTCACTAGTTCACCATAAATATTCCGAATTAGTCAAAAAAGTTAGGTTTTTTCAACTATTTATATTATTGGCCGTTAATGGGTTAAGTAATATATTTGAAAAAAATATTAAACATTTAAACATACCGGATGAAGTCATCAAATGTCTAGTTCGTACGAGGACTTATATACGGTTAAACAATTTAAATAAAGAAATTGTAAATAAGCAATTTAAAAAATATGATAAACAAAAAATACAAAAATTTATTAAATAGGTAATTTCACGCGTTTTATTTTTGGTATGTTACCGTACATTTAATGATCACTAATAAACGAATACATCTAGGTTCGGAGGTCTATGTTTTCGAACCAACAGAAGTATTAAATAAATATTTTTGTAAATTACTGAGTAAGTACCTACCTAATATTACTACCTACTGACAAATGACAATTAGGACATTACATTAGGTACAAATATTTAAATATTATACAAAACAAAAATACAAATTTGAAAATACGAATATGCTAAGCCGATAAGGTGATAATTCAGAAATGTATCGTATGATACATACGACCAATGAGAGATGGAGAACGTAATACACGGTAAAAAGTGGGGGTACTTCCCGAGGATATGCGTATCACAAAGTTGCTGACATACCTATATATTTTGTCATGGCCATAATAATAATTAAATACATTTATTATACTGATCTTTATCTTTAGCTTGCCAGCTGACGCCGTACGGAGACGTTTGTGGGTTCAATTCGTCGAGAACCAGGGGTTTCAAGTCAACCGAACATCTAAGCTATGTTCGAGTCATTTCATTCCTCACGTTGACTTCGCACCGGGAAATCTCTTACGCCGCCGCCTGACCAACACAGCAGTTCCGTCAATAGTGAGTTTATGGTGAAATGTAATATTATTTAGTTTTAATTGTAAAGTACGAAAATAGTGTAGGTACTGCAATAGTGACAGTAGCGGCGTTATATTCTGTGAGTTGTTACTCTTAAGCTTTAGCGCTGTCAACTTTACATTTATAGGTCATAAGTTACTGTTTGTTTTACATAGGTTGTAACATAAATGCTACACTTTACAACATATATATTTCAATACTTATGGACAGAGTTCTAACCTACTTATAGTGTACAATTCTTATTAATAAACTTCACTCAATACAAATATTATTATCAATTGCACACTATTCATATCATAGGTGCACAAGGTTTTTGTTGATATTTGTTTTGTTTATTATAGAGTTAAAGATTTTATTCTATTTGATATTTGATACACTTAAGACCTGTACCCTAAACAATAGTTACATTTCTCAATACTCAATACTCTGTATTTTATAACTTATAATTTTTGTACAGAACGTTAGGTTAGGTTAGGTTAAATACTTTCTCATATGACTGATTATTTATGGATAAATTGTTATGTTGAAATACATTCAATAGAGTACAATATACTTCCTACAGTCTTATCTTATTGGAAATTTGTGTTTAGCCCACATAAAAATGTATGGTGTAACTTTCAAATAGATTAATGTTAATACCACAAGTCACTTATCTTAAAACCACTGGATGACTATTCATTTGAAAAGTTTATAAATTAATTTATAACGTTGATGATACATTAACTACAAACTGTATAAAGTGTATATTATTATTACCAGGCGAATACTTAATAAAACCTATATAAAACTATAACAACATTTTTCAGTGGAAATATATAGAAAAAATATAGACACAACACTAATATATTGACCCTATTCAACACTTGACTGTGCTCCTTATTAGTTCATTTTATACTTGCACATTAAACTAATTAAAACGATTGTATAGGTGGTCGGAGCGCAACAGGTACCAGCTCACGCAGAAATTGACAATGCCGATGCAAACGGTGGCGCAGAAATCGTCGAGGTGGAGTTCGTAGAGGTACAGATGGAAGATATCGACGAGGAAGTTGTCCAGGTGGACCAATTCCTGATGAACGACGACAACGTAGAATTTATTGAAGTTCGGATGGACGAAGTCCTAATGGACGACGACGAGGTAGTACCAGGCCGAGAAGAGATGGTGGACAACAATGACGGGATGCAACTTGAAATCGACATTTTACTCCAAGGCGTCGATGAAGAGGTCAGTGAATATTTCTTCATATTACCTATATCTATGTTTGTTACAATTTTGTAATTTCAATTGCAGTTCGAACCAATTCCCCTGGGTGTTCCGGTCGAACAGCCTAGAGGGCGTGCACCAATGATAGATCGTCCGGCTGGCGTCCAACATCCGCTCCCGGAAAAGCATTACATTGGGGCGTTGAATGCAGTCTGTAGAGATTGTGGTGCCCGTCACTTCGCCATCGAAAGTACCAGACAGGGTGGTTTCTATACATGTTGTAATAGCGGTCTCGTGACCGTAACAGGAGAGCGGGTGTTGCAACCCGCACCTGTGTTACTAATGAATTTGTTGACTTCAGATTCAAGGGAAGCCAGGAGCTTTAGAGCTGAGATTCGAAGGTACAACAACAGTTTGGCATTCGCTGCGTTCTCCAGTGACTTTAACCCCAGGCGTTTGCCAGGTCGTGGGCCTAGGGTATTCTATGCTCAAGGACAAGTGTATCACAGGACTAACAATGAAGTCGCCCCAAATGTAGACAGGCCACCGAGATACTGTGAATTGTATTTCGTGAGTTCTGAGCAAGCAAACCGGGCTCGCTTGCAACAGAATCCAGGCAGTTTATTGGAGCAAGTGCTTGCAGACCTAGACCAACTGTTTCGGGATAACAATCCATACGCCCAGGCATTTCAGTAAGTTATTAAAGTCATTGAATTATATGAAATGTACTCATGAACACCAAAACCCCGGCTTAGAGCTCATAATTTGTACACATTACATCTATACAATATTATATTATGTAAATTATTTTACATTTGACAAACTATTTAATTTTCACTTATTAACTGATTCAATTTCATTATTTAAATGCGATTAGGTATCACACTTTGTAGGTACACGACATATTATTAAACTGTTAACTAACAATTATTTCATTTTAAATTAAAATTGGTCTAATGTAAATTTTTACAGCATATATTTCACACTCCAAGAATTTTCACAATATTACAACAATTTGAATTGTACATTGATGCCACACAAAAGTGGTGACTTCCATCTATCATTCGGGTGTGGGTTGATCATATTTATAATATAAATATTCAATGACAATAATATTGTTCTGCTTATAATATATTCTTACATTACATAAATACACAAAATATGTACGGATAATAAATTAATGATTGTTACAACCTTTTTTATAGAACAAATTGATGAATTACTTAATGTTGTTAATTTTCATAACATTCAAACAGTATTCACAAGTTTAGAATTTTGTAATAACAATAAACACTACAATAGTATGATTGTATAATTTCAATTATTTCAATCTTTATTTTTAACATTATTCCACTGAGCTTGGGCATAATTAATAATTTTTACACACTATATTAAAATATATAGTAATTAATGTTAATGTTATATATTATTAATATATTACAATATTATTACATTACACTTTACTATCGTTTATTTTATTCAGATACATAGTACCCAAATAAACCCCAATAAGACTTAATATAAACTTTATAATGACCAGGCATCACCATATTGATATATTATTACTCATTAATGTTTTCTTCACCTTTCTTTATCGTGTGTGGTTCTGTATACATACATATCAATATATGTGCAATAATCATTACACTGCAGTACTGCACATTATACAAAACAAATGTAACTAACGCTTGAACATAATGACTGACCTAGACTACTATATGACTGTATTATTCCTATATATGTTATGTGCTTTACTGTAATTAAAAAATATATTTGTAGGAATATGAGTCAGTTATGTGCGGATGAAGAAGCCCGGGCTAGGAATGATCCCGCAGTGGCACCGAGAACAGTCAGTATGCATTTCGTCTCCGACACAGCCAGAGACCAACGGCGTTACGGTCCACCCACCGCAGATGAAATTGCGGCTGTGTTCGTCGGTGACGATGGCCGACCGCCGAGAGACATCAATCTGGTCATGTACAACAGGAATCCAACCGACGCTCATCACCGGATGCAGACGTTATCTGCAGGATCACGTCACGCTGATCCAATGCTCTATCCAGTGTTGTTCCCATACGGTGAATGTGGTTGGCAAGACAACATGGAGCAGCGCGGCAACCGCGTCAACGCGGTCCGCACACGGAATACTATCCGCGAGTATGCTTGCTATAGATTGGCCATTCGTTACCAAGGAAACAACGACTTGCATAACAACCAGTTTAGTATATTACACAGAGCTGGATTTTTGTTACAGATGTACGTGTGCGATCTGTATGTTAGAATGGAATCGAACAATCTGAATTACATTATTCGGAATCAGGGTGCGCTCCTTGCAGAAGCGTATCGAGGCCTTGTGGACCACGTCAACCAACAGCTCCACTTGGACGTGCCGGCTAATCCCTTGGCCGTCGGCCGCAGGGTCATTTTACCTTCGACGTTCGTCGGGAGTCCCCGTTACAATAAAGGCTGTTATCACGACGCTATTTCCATTGTGCGAAAATTCGGTAAGCCTGATCTCTTCATTACTTTTACATGCAATCCTCGGTGGCCGGAGATCACAGAAAACCTAGGGAGATACACTCTGGCAAACGACAGGCCCGACCTGGTGGCCAGAGTGTTCCACGTCAAACTCAAGGCTCTTATGCACGACATAACAGTCGGTAGGATTTTTGGTAATGTTAATGCTTATGTATACACTGTTGAATTCCAGAAACGCGGTTTGCCGCACGCGCACATACTCATCATCTTAGGGGAGGACAGCAAGTTGCTCGACGCACAGGACGTCGACAACATTGTGTGCGCCTCCTTGCCAGACCCGGAGACTGATCGGCGTCTGTTTGACTGCGTGACGTCGCACATGATTCACGGACCGTGTGGTCCACTAAACCCCAACAGTCCATGTATGGTGGACAACAGTTGTTCAAAGAAGTTTCCGAAACAGTACTGTGATGAGACGGTTTACGTCTCTGATGGCGGCTACCCCATGTACCGCCGTCCGAACAATGGTCGTGTGGCTCTTGTCAGACAACGAGAGGTCGGTAACGAGTTTGTCGTTCCATACAACCCGTATCTTCTGGCTAAATATGACGCTCACATCAATGTTGAGGTGTGCTCCACCATTAAGAGCGTTAAGTACATTTATAAATATGTCTACAAGGGACATGACGCAGCTACTTTGGCCTTACGGGACGGAGATGAGGTGTTAAGGTAAGCAGATTCAATAATGTATTGTTCTCATATACAGGGTCTTAATACTAATAGCTTTCATTGTTAGTCCAACATTGTATAAATTAATAATAAATACATTGATCATGTAGGTACATTTTTATAACCTTTTCATTCATACTTTGCTTAATGATTAAATGCTGTACATAGATTAGATAAGATTTCAATTGTTCAGTTAGTAGTTAGCACTACACTTACCCGTACACCTACATAAAGATATGCACTAATATTTTACTACTTCACTTACATACACATAAGTTCATATTTTTTGGAGTTTACAACTTTTTACAAACTATTCATTACCGTATATTATATTATATATTATACAACTATTTAAATTGTACACCGATAGCACGATAGCTACATAACTACATTAATTAACTTATTCTACATAATATCATGTGTGTTTAAATTTGGCAAAATATATCATTTTTACTTATAAAAAGATTCCACTCAATCCATTTTAATGTGTATAGGTACAATTAAAAATTTGTTCACAACATTGTTCTTAACTTATCAACTGTTAAATATTTTATGATTTGCAAGTAGGTACTTAGGCCATAACTTGATTCATTTTTACTATTTAAATGTGCATAGGAAGGTATAATTAATAACTTCTACAGATTTAATTTTAAATTTCTAACAACGGTTACCTAACAGTTGTTTATTTAAATTTATAATTGATGAAATAAAAACAACAATCTCTTTACAGTACCTATGTATTTCAATAGCATTCCAGCAGATTCTATTGTGATCACCAATATACAATTTTGTAATAACCATATATTTACTTTTATTTAAATCTATACATTCTGTTAATACGGTTATTATATTCAGTCAACTTCAATCGTTTAAATTTAAATTAATTTTTTCAATTTCATTGCCTCATTTTTTTATATAAATAGTACCAATCAATGAAAAACTATTAATATATATTTGTGATGACCTCATTGTATAAACACACAATTTATAACATTATTGTTTTTATTATATTACACTGAATTAATTTTGATTTCAGTTACACCAACTCGCGGTATGTCGGCCCGCCTGAAGCCATTTGGAGGTTGTTTTCATATGAGATACACAACAAAAGTCACACGATCGTAAGACTTCCGGTCCACCTGGAAGACAATCAGACCTTGTACTTTGCTCCCGGACGTGCTGAAGAACGGTTAGACGATGATAACCAACGTCGTACTAAACTAACAGAATTTTTCAGACTCAACACAAACAGCGAGGTGGCAAGGCAGTACCTGTACCACGAGATACCGCTACATTACAGTTGGCACCAACCTAGCAGGACATGGTCGCCACGTAGACATCAAATGGCCAACGAGACGTTGGCTCGGATGTATATCGTCAGCCCAATGGATCAGCACCGTTTCCACCTGCGACTGTTACTTCTGCACCGGAGAGGCCCACGGTCTTTCCGAGACATTAGAACGGTCGACGGGATAGTGCATGAGACATACGGGGCTGCGGCAATTGCACTGGGACTCATAGAAGACGACGAAGCGTGGCATGCGTGCATGCAAGAGTCTGCGACGTTGGACACTCCCGGCCAGCTTCGGTATCTCTTCGTCACGATACTGGTGCACTGCCAGGCTACGGAACCGCTGAGGCTGTACACGAGCAACGAGGACAGTATGATGGAAGACTTCAATCGGCGTTGGCAAGACGTTGACCGTGCGAGGGCATCGACTCTGAAGGCCATTGGAGACCTTCTGCGGGTACACGGTAAAACGCTCCACGACTACAATTTGCCCATCCCGGACGACCGTCTACTGGAACCGGAACTGGACAATCAACTGTTCCACGCGATAGACGTGGCAGCACGGTGGGCACCACAAGTGGACGCCCTGAACGCCCAACAGCGAACAGTGTTTGACCGCATCATGGTGGCTGTCGATGACGACCGGGACGTGGCAAAAACATTCTATGTCGATGGACCCGGAGGCACCGGAAAGACAACGCTTTACGGTTGCCTAAAATGGGCACTTCAAAACCAACGACCGCCACGGGAGGTATTGTGCGTGGCATTCACGGGGATCGCCGCGTCCCTCATGGACGGCGGCATGACAGTGCACTCGACGTTTGGATTGCCGTTTGGTACGCTGACCGACGACGATACATCAAACATCTCCTTGCAATCCATGCGCGCACAGAGGATACGTGATGCAGCGCTCATTGTCTGGGACGAATCGCCAATGTCTCCGGGAACACAGCTCACGGTGGTCGATCGCTTACTCAAGGACATCATGGGAAAACAAACAACGCCGTTCGGGGGCAAACCAGTCCTATTCGCGGGCGACTTCCGACAGATATTGCCCGTCGTCCGCAGGGGGACTAGAAGCGCCATCGTCTTGGCGTCAATCAAACAAAACACTTTGTGGAGGAACACGGAGAAGTTTGAACTGACTCAAAACATGCGAGCCGGCAACGACGCGGACTTCGCGGATTGGTTGCTGAGGCTCGGCAACGGACAACTGCCCGTGGTCGACGGTATTCAGGATACGGTTGAAATCCCCAGGGAAATGGTATGTGATATTAATGAATTAGTTGATTTTGTTTATCCACAGCAAATGTCGTTGGCTAACGTCTACGATTTTGCTCGGAGAATTATTCTTTGTCCCAAGAACGAGGAATGCCGTCAACTCAATCGCCAAGTGCTCCTACGAGTTGTGGGGGCCGAATGGACCTACTACAGTATAGACACTGTGATGGCCGACGACCCGGACGAGGTCGCCAACTATCCCACTGAGTTTCTCAACTCTCTGGAACTAAACGGCCTCCCGCCGTACGCATTGACCCTCAAGGTCGGTGCCATAGTCATGTTGCTAAGGAATCTCGATTCAAGTAGACAACTGTGCAACGGTACGAGGCTGGTGGTCACCGAACTGCGGCGATACAACTTCAAGGCGAGGATGTTGTCCGGTGGCGGCGACGCACCGGACGACATAGTCATACCTGCTATCCCGGTCACTTCGGGCAGTGAGGATGATCTGCCATTCCAATTGAAGCGGCTACAGTTTCCGGTACGGTTGTCGTTCGCGATGACCATCAATAAATCCCAGGGTCAAACGTTTGACAGGGTTGGTTTGCATCTGCCGTTGCCCGTGTTCACTCACGGACAATTGTATGTTGCGTTTTCGCGAGTGAGAAGCGCTCTATCCGTCAAAGTAGGTATGTACGCTGACGGCCACGGTCGGTTTGTCACAAAGAACATTGTGTACAGGGAAGTATTACCTCTCGGGGTATAGTCTCGGTGAATTGTCAACAAAGAAAATATATCATCAATCTTTAAATTAAATATTTTTTTGTTCACTTTATTTTTCTCTTCAATAATGATATATTTTTTTTGAGACTTACTAACCTGAGACTACAGACATACTTACATACAACATTTTTATGTTGTACCGTCATGGATCCATGTGATCCACCGGGCGTAATTGGCCATTGAAGTACCCTAATCCTTAGGGATCCGTATATCTGGGTACTTCATGGACAGTTGAGTAATTGACTGTTCACTGTGGAGAGAAAGTTCGACAACCTCCACGTGGTTCTCTCTGGATGCGAATCTGCTGCTAAGCGGGTTCGTAACTAATGTCGAACGGGTTTTTTTAAATTTTAATAATATTACTTTACTCTGTATGAACATTTTTACTACTAAATTTTTGTACCATTATATTGTGTCATGGTACCTTCATCGTTGTATTTTAACTATTGTATTTTTACCTAATTAATTGTTTATTTTAAAAAAAGTATAATGTCATGTACATAATAATTATTGTAATTTGACTATTGCATTTCTTACTAATTATATGTCTGTATATAAAAAAATATATTATAATGTGTATAACTGTAATTTAACTATTAAATTGTTTATATAGACAAAATATAATGTTAAGTACATAATTGTAATTTAACTATTAAATTGTTCATTTAACAAAAAATATAATGTCATGTAAATATTGTAATAAAACTATTCCATTTTTTAATAATTACATGTCTGTATGTAAGCAAATATATTATAATGTGTATTATTGTGATTTAACTATTCAATTGTTTATATAGAACAAATATTATGTTATGTACCTACATCATTGCAACTTAACTATTGCATTTTTAACTAATTATTCTAAACACGGTTTTACAATCACTGTCAATTCATTTGTTTGTTTGTACAAAATATATCTTATCATTGTAGGTACTACTATTTCAACTAACACCCGACTTTCTGTTTAAAATATTGTTTACCTACTGTTTTTGATTCAATATATTATACATATCATAATAAATCAAACTGTTCAATTACGCACACAATTTGCTAAAATAAATAAATAATTTTAATAGTATCAATGACATACTGCAAGTTAGGTTAAGTTAAATTATACTTTTATTAAAAACGATGTAATAAATAGGTACCTATGTATACTAAACATATTATATTTTTTAACAAAATTGGCAATGTACCATATTCAAATGGATTTTGACATTGACATCCCTATGATTAATTTTGTTAATTGCATGCACTAAATAGCCTTGATCTGATCATAATAATGATCGTAATTGTGTTTATAATATGTTATGATAATTTATCATACAATAAACACACATTTATACTTTGGGATTTTCTATTTTTTGTAAATTAATGAACTTTATAAATATCGACTTAATAATCGAATTATCGACGTACATTTTTTTACTTACAAATAGGGCTGGTGCCCTATGGATCATAATTACACATTGAGCGCTGATAGTTTAGAAAATCGATTAGGTGTATGGTTTTTTTTGACTTCAAACTTTTGGACAGACCCAAAAGCCACAAAAAAGAGATGTAAAATATTATGCGTACTTACACCGTTGGTGACTGATAGCTAGACACTCAAACTTTTAAACATTCCCGCCAATGCGCCAAGCATTATTTCAATCTTAAAATCATATCACTAAACGCGTTATCATAAACCCTATCCCTTAGAACAATTATCCAACATTCGATTTACAACAGACACGAACAATACTTCCAAAATCGATGACCCCACATTCAGCGAGTCTCATATAGGTCAAATAGAATCTATATTTTTGATTATTCACTTATCTACGCAACTAACGGGGTCCGCAATCCACCGTAGGTGGAGTGCATACCTGATGATATACGCTTCGCATATTGCTTACCTATGTGATTTGATGACTGATAGCTAGACAATCAAATACACATATCGACTCTACACTTTTTAACGATTTCAACAACCAAAAGCAGCTGACAAACGTCTAGAGATCCTGGAGATCGTATCTACTTACAATGTTCGTGACGGATTGCTAGACGCTCAAACTTTTAAACATCTACGCCAAAGCGCCAAGCCTTATCTCCAATCCATATCACTAATTCTTATCACAAATCCTAAACTTCCATCTTACGACTGTCGCTACTTTTATGATTGAAACGACTCTTATTCAAAAATCGGTACCCCCAAATTCAGCGAGTCTCATGGGCCAACTAGAATCTATATTTTTGATTATTCACTTATCTGCGCAACTAACGGGGTCCGCAATCCACCGCAGGTGGAGTGCATACCTGATAATATACGCTTCTCATATTGCTTACTTATGTTATTTGATGACTGATAGCTAGACAATCAAATACACATCAAATACACATATCGGCTATACACTTTTTAACGATTTCAACGACCAAAAGCAGCTGACAAACGTATAGAGATCCTGGAGATCGTATCTACTTACAATGTTCGTGACGGATTGCTAGACGCTCAAACTTTTAAACATTCCCACCAAAGCGCCAAGCCTTATCTCCAATCCATATTTTTGATTATTCACTTATCTGCGCAACTAACGGGGTCCGCAATCCACCGCAGGTGGAGTGCATACCTGATAATATACTCTTCGCATATTGCTTACCGATGTGATTTTATGACTGATAGCTAGACAATCAAATGCACATATCGACTCTACACTTTTTAACAATTTCAACAACCAAAAGCAGCTGACAAACGCCTTGAGATCCTGGAGATCGTATCCATTTACAATGTTCGTGATGGATTGCTAGACACTCAAACTTTTAAACATTCCCGCCAAAGCGCCAAGCCTTATCTTCAATCCATATCACTACTCCTTATCACAAATCCTAAACTTTCGTCTTACAACCTTTGAGACTTTTATAATACCAACGACGTTGTCTTCAAAATCGGTACCCACTCTCAGCGAGTTCCACGGGCCCCGAGTTTCACTTAGAGCTAGTCTCTTATATTATAAAACGAGGTTAGTCCCCAGTTTTGTCCGACAGGCGCGACGCAGCAAATAAGGAACGCCAATCAGAAAATTCCGTCGCCCGGCCCCACGTTATCACTTCTTTTGTTATCATTCCACCGATTTTTGAAATTTTCGAACATTTACTCTTTTCACACGATTTCGACCGTTTTCTATCGTTTTTCGCCCTTTTTTATACTCGATTCGCGTGGCTCGCGATCTCTCGAAGCCGCCGGTGGGCGGTTTATATCCGTGCGCCGTCTGTAGCCGTCGCAATGTCGATCGCAAAATACGCTCCCGGCCGGACTTTTTTGCCGATTTTTTTCGTTTTCTCCGACAGTTTCGTCTTTTTGCACGCCGTTCGTGCCCGAATCGTGTAGTTGACGTCTTTCTAAAGCCGTATATATACGCTTTTCTTACGAAATCGGTAGGTTCGCTTCGCAATCGCGTTTAGAAATTACGACCGACCGTACGCGTATAAATACAATATACATGTATATACGTGTATAATTTAATTTTTGCCTATTGATTTAATAATTATTAACGGAAAACGCTTTTCACGCGCCCCGTTAAATATATATATATATGGGAGATGCGCGTATTACAAGCGAATTGTATGCGATTACATCGATGTACATCGAATATATCGGCTTACGTCGCTCTGTAGACGCACGGCTTAAGTGTTGATGTTTTGACCGTATTTCACATCTCAAATTGTGTCCGAGTAGGTTAGGCGTTAGGTAGAAAACACGTAGGTCCCGGGTTCAAATCCGTCGTCCGCTTTCCGAGCGGTAGTGTCGCCAAAGCCATATGGTTTACACGGCCGCCCGAAATACCGATTTTTTTTGCATTTTTTTTTCCGTAATTTTACAAATTTCCGATCTTTTCTCTTTACTATTATTATTATTTTAACTTTACTTTGTGTATAAAAATTACAATATTTCTACTACGTTAAATTTTTTTAAAATTAATCTACCATATATCATTTTTTATGTATTATAATATAATATGTATTTACGTGGGTAAACATGTTTTTTTTCGATTTTCTTACGTTATTTTACAAATTATAGTTACTGGTTTTTTTAAATTTTAATAATATTACTTTCCTGTATGAATATTTTTACTACTAAATTTTTATACCATTATATTATGTCATGTACCTTCATCGTTGTATTTTAACTATTGTATTTTTACCTAATTAATCGTTTATTTAAAAGTATAATGTCATGTACATAATTGTAATTTAACTGTTGAATTGCTTATATAACAAATAATTTGTAATTTAACTACTAAATTGTTCATTTAACAAAAAATATAATGTCACGTACCTACATATTGTAATTTAAGTATTGCATTTTTTAATAATTACATGTCTGTATGTAAGCAAATATATTATAATGTGTATTATTGTGATTTAACTATTCAATTGTTTATATAGAACAAATATAATGTTATGTACGTTCATCATTGTAACTTGACTATTGCATTTTTAACTAATTATTCTAAACACGGTTTTATATATTCATTACGGTTTTACAATCACTGTCAATTCATTTGTTTCTACAAAATATATCTTATCATTGTAGGTACTACTATTTCAACTATGTAACCAGGGCCGGATCTAGGGGGGGAGTCGGGGATTTATCCCCGGGCGTATAATTTTCGTGGGCGTAT
The DNA here is from genome assembly GCA_949089665.1 of Macrosiphum euphorbiae. Lineage (NCBI taxonomy): Eukaryota > Metazoa > Arthropoda > Insecta > Hemiptera > Aphididae > Macrosiphum > Macrosiphum euphorbiae. Next base: position 179,510,737 of record CARXXK010000001.1, on the reverse strand, counting down.
TTTTAAGGTTTTAAATATTTTGTAAATTGAAAATTGAAAATGGACTTTAAAACAAAAGTCAAAACTAAGTACAAAATAATATTTCACAGGAAATGTGTAATATTGGGTATGGGAATAAAATAAAATAATTTTATTTTTAATCGAGATTAGTAATAACTAATAACTAATAACATTGATTTAAAAATTAAAAGGACAAATATGAAAAAGGTAAAAAATAGATAAAAATATAAAATAAATCAAACCCGTCCGCAATTTACTGTCAGCGGGAGTGTACATAGTACATGCCTTAGTCTATCATAAATAGATTAATGTACTCTCCAATTAGTGACATAATAAAGTATGGTAAATTACCTCATTTTCTTGCATATAATATAATATTATGTAGATAGTCGTTTAAAACCTTAATCTTAAAAATCGCACTATTAATTGTAATTCATTGTTATGTGATTTTAAATTAACAACTATACCTATATTTTTCCAAATAGGTAGGTACTGCATAAAATTATGTACCTACTACATAAAATGTTACTTAGGTACTAATGATTTAATTGTTTTCAGATTATTTATTAAATTACATGTTTGTACCCAGGCTTATAAAAGTCTTTGTATTTAACAATTAATGTCTTTTTATAAACTGAACTTTTTTATAAATATCACCATGGCCACTAGATAAATGAAACAGAACACGAAATGGAATATAATTTGTCATTTGTGTTTGCTTTTTAAATGGGTACAAGTATACAATAGTTGTATGTAGGTACAGTAGTACATTAATTTACTTGATAAACTTGATACTACAAAAGACAGATTGAATATTATGTTTTACAATATATTATATTAAAATAATTTAAAAGGAAATTTATATTCTATTTGGTTCGTTTTTTTTTTTTTTATTATAAACTGTGTTTTTTGTCTAAATTATTTTTATAGTTCAAGATGTCAAACAGACAATCAGGTCCTTATTATTCTGGAAATTTTTAAAATGTAGAATGTAGAATGTAGTTATTTTAGTATATAGGTATCTACATTCAATCCGTAAGTGATAATCCATGATAAATATTTCTTTGTCGTGTTATAATCATTATATTACAATTTTCAGTACATAATTACATTTTTGTTTCATTGTATTTATTCCGTACCTAGGTACATATTATTAAGTTTTGATTGTAACAAATATTAAAAATGAAAATGTATAATATTGATAGGTATGTTGTAAATTAAATATTGTTCTTTTACATAAAGCATCCTATATTAAAAGTAAGCAATGGATACCTACCTAATTTAGATTTGTTAATAAATAATTCATACATGTTATTATTATCAATATTATTTATTCTAAACCTGGAACTTAGAAATAATGACCACAGAATACAGATTTTAGCTTTAAATACACCATTAAGAAGTGCTTCTAAAACTATATTACGTGAATAGTTTAAAATTTAAAATGTTTCATTTTCAAGTTAAAATCGTTCAAATTATTTGTGGTAAATAAATGATTGGTCCTGCAGTACATTTGGAAAGGTTTTGTAAATGTTGGTCCTCAGTTCCTCGCAGTACTGTGAGTGTGCTTGATTTTTCGTAAAAAAAAAATACTAATTCTGGTCATCTCCCTGAGATGGGCGTATTTTTTTAATTTTCCCCGGGTGTTAAAAAGCTATGATCCGGCGCTGTATGTAACTAACACCCGACTTTCTGTTTAAAATATTGTTTACCTACTGTTTTTGATTCAATATATTATACATACCATACTAAATCAAAACTGTTCAATTACGCACACAATTTGCTAAAATAAATAAATAATTTTAATAGTATCAATGACATACTGCAAGTTAGTTTGAGTTAAATTATAATTTTATTAAAAACGATGTAATAGATAGGTATGTATACTAAACATATTATATTTTTTAACAAAACAACAAAAATGGCAATGTACCATATTCAAATGGATTTTAATATTGACATCCCTATGATTAATTTTGCTAATTAAATGCAGTAAATAGCCTTGATCTGATCATAACAATGATCGTATATTTATTTTCTTGAAATTAATTAGGTACATTAAGACAGTGTAATTTATTAGTACACCTAATTGTGTTTATAATATGTTTTTATCATTTATCATACAATAAACACACATTTATATATATTATACTTTGGGATTTTCTATTTTTTGTAAATTAATGAACTTCATAAATATCGACTTAATAATCGAATTATCGACGTACACTTTTTTAATTACAAAAAGGGCTGGTGCCCTATGGATCATAATTACACGTTGAACAAAGTGCGCTGATAGTTTAGAAAATCGATTAGGTGTATGGTTTTTTTTGACTTCAAACTTTTGGACAGACCCAAAAGCCACAAAAAAGAGATGTAAAATATTATGCGTACTTACACCGTTGGTGACTGATAGCTAGACACTCAAACTTTTAAACATTCCCGCCAATGCGCCAAGCATTATTTCAATCTTAAAATCATATCACTAAACGAGTTATCATAAACCCTATCCCTTAGAACAATTATCCAACATTCGATTTACAACAGACACGAACAATACTTCCAAAATCGATGACCCCACATTCAGCGAGTCTCATATAGGTCAAATAGAATCTATATTTTTGATTATTCACTTATCTACTCAACTAACGGGGTCCGCAATCCACCGTAGGTGGAGTGCATACCTGATGATATACGCTTCGCATATTGCTTACCTATGTGATTTGATGACTGATAGCTAGACAATAAAATACACATATCGACTCTACACTTTTTAACGATTTCAACAACCAAAAGCAGCTGACAAACGTCTAGAGATCCTGGAGATCGTATCTACTTACAATGTTCGTGACGGATTGCTAGACGCTCCAACTTTTAAACATCTACGCCATGCGCCAAGCCTTATCTCCAATCCATATCACTAATTCTTATCACAAATCCTAAACTTCCATCTTACGACTGTCGCTACTTTTATGATTGAAACGACTCTTATTCAAAAATCGGTACCCCCAAATTCAGCGAGTCTCATGGGCCAACTAGAATCTATATTTTTGATTATTCACTTATCTGCGCAACTAACGGGGTCCGCAATCCACCGCAGGTGGAGTGCATACCTGATAATATACGCTTCTCATATTGCTTACTTATGTTATTTGATGACTGATAGCTAGACAATCAAATACACATATCGGCTATACACTTTTTAACGATTTCAACGACCAAAAGCAGCTGACAAACGTATAGAGATCCTGGAGATCGTATCTACTTACAATGTTCGTGACGGATTGCTAGACGCTCAAACTTTTAAACATTCCCACCAAAGCGCCAAGCCTTATCTCCAATCCATATTTTTGATTATTCACTAATCTACGTAACTAACAGGGTCCGCAATCCACCGCAGGTGTAGTGCATACCTGATAATATACGCTTCTCATATTGCTTACTTATGTGATTTGATGACTGATAGCTAGGCAATCAAATACACATATCAGCTCTACACTTTTTAACGATTTCAACGACCAAAAGCAGCTGACAAACGCATAGAGATCCTGGAGATCGTATCCATTTACAATGTTCGTGATGGATTGCTAGACGCTCAAACTTGTAACATTCCCGCCAAAGCGCCAAGCCTTATCTCCAATCCTTATCACTACTCCTTATCACAAATCCTAAACTTTCGTCTTACAACCTTTGAGACTTTTATAATTCCAACGACGTTGTCTCCAAAATCGGTACACACTCTCAGCGAGTTCCACGGGCTCCGAGTTTCACTTAGAGCTAGTAATATTATAAAATGTCTTAATAAGAAGTAAAAAAACAAAAAAAAATACAACTTTCAAACTTCAGGTAAATCACTTCAGAGTTCATAATTGGCATTTATTAAAGATTCGAAAAATGCATTTAATGGTTGAAATAACAAACCATAATAAGTAATTAAAGTTTATATTTTTTAAACGTTTAACATCCAAAATATATAAATTTTAAATTTGTTCAATATGTTACACTTATTATTATCCTCGTGATCGTGTAAAGCGGAACACGTTTCATACACTCAAAACTCACAATAACTCTATATAGGTATATTAAAAACTTTTTTAATAGTATATAGTTAATAATTATTCTATCTTTCTAACCCAGTTGTGGGAGCCGGGGGTGCTCAACAGTATCACACGGTCCCGACTGTCTAAGTTATGTGATGATTTTCGTATTTTTCCCGTAATTACTTATTGATTAATGTATAATAACTAAATAGGAAGACTTGGTAAATGAACTCTTTGTGTTTTATTACAATTCAATATACTAGATAAGTTTTTTTTATAATAATAATGTGGTTTAATTTATAAGTGATTTGCATATACACAAAATAATAATTGATAGTATGCCTGGTGTACAATAGATTTAAAAATTAACAATAAATTATAACAAGACTATAGTATGGGGGTCTAGGACATTTCGCCGCCACCGTTTCGCCGCCGGACATTTCGCCGCCACCGATTCGACGCCGGACGTTTCGCCGCCGACCGATTCGCCGCCGGACGTTTCGCCGCCGGACATTTCGCCACCACCGTTTCGCCGCCGGACATTTCGCCGCCACCGTTTCGCCGCCACCGATTCGCCGCCACCGTTTCGCCGCTAGACCAAAATTCCGCCCAACACTTCGAATTTTGAAAATATATTCACATTTTGTTTATTATAGCAATTTTATTGCATTTTTAATCATATTAAGCAATTACTTATATATGTGTAGTGTACCTAAATCAAGTTTTAAAAACGAAAGGGGTATATGTCGTAAATTAGTAAAGATAAAATATCTATATTCTATGCTTTGTGAAATGTATAATGTATTAATATATTATACTATAGCCTTTTATCTTATTAAATAATTTATTTCGTTGATTATAGTAAGTCGAGGAGGATCTATATTATATTGTTCAGTCGTCTAGTGGTAGACTAATATATTCATATAGTAAACACTATATATAAAGGAATAGGTTTGATGGAAAAGAATTATATTTTTGACTTAGATAGGTAGGTTCATAAAATAAATAACATTCATAGGTGTAAAAAGATTATATACTTAACATAAAAGTTTTTTTTATAAATAAAGGTTTGTGATACAAAATTAGTTTTGAATACACATGTATAATAATTGTGTACAGTGAATAACTATGTAGGTACTTACTACCTACTTAGTTACCTATATTTATAATTAATTCTGTCAGTCTGTTTATGCTTAGTTTAAATCAGAATGCTTCGATCTGCCGACATCAAAAATGCCTTGTTATCATCCTGGGCACATTATAGTATACCTACCATTTTGAAAAAAAAATAGTAATTGGAACGTATAGTCAGTAAAAATCATAGATGTTTACATTACAGGACAAGCAATTTAAACAGTAACAAGCCACATTTATAATGCATAACTCATCGCAGTGAAGCAGTATCATATCATACTGTTGTATTAATAAATTATATAAGTAGGTATTAGGTGCCTATAATTAATATATTATAATATATGCTCATAAATAAATTATATAGGTGCGTATAAATGTATAATTATGTAACAATCTATAAATGTGATTGATTTGATGTTTAATTGAACGGTATTTTTAATATTTACATATTAGGTACCTAAGTACCTAACTAATTAAATATTTATTTATTAACGGGCTGAGCCCTATACAACAGTTTAAGACATAACACATAAATATATAACTTATTAATTATATATTTTATACCTTTAAACAGGGCCGGCGTTATACGATTTTCACGGGGGGGGTGAGATCAAGTATTTTCCGACTGAAATATAATTTATGCCGACTGTAAAAATGTCAACCCGTAATTTCTTAAAACAAACTATGTGAAGTACCTATAAAAATTCCTGGTTTTTCTATATAATGGGTTGAAATTTATATGGACGGTTTTTGTGAGAAGGGGCCCAAGTCAATTTTCATCGATTTTTACTTTATAGGTTAAAATTGTAGGAAATTTTACGCCGCATCTGATGGTGCCACTGTCGTTGTCACGTGACTACTCATTATCAAATTATATTGTTGTGCGTTTGGGTCCATGTAGTAACTCAAAATAGATTTTTGTGAGAAAGGGTACATGTCAGTAAATTTGTCATATCCTTATGCGTCAAAGGGCAATGTAATTTTGTATGCGTGTGAAAGGGACTAAGTCACGAATGTAAATGCTATTTCATTACATTAACACGTTTTTTATCCAATATTGTGGACGATTTTAATAATTGTTAGTACTTTTTACTGTTTATAAATAATTAGCAATTAGTTTTAAAGTTATTATTCAATATTCAAACCATATTTTCATGATGATGTCTAGTAGAAGCAATCGACTTTTAGCAATGGCAACTAGTAAGTACCTACATATTTATTTCATATTATTAATAAATAATAATTATAATAATTAATGTGTAAAAAAAATTGATGAGCTATAAAAAATAAAACTAGGTATTGTTCAAATGTAGTGCTTACACATAATGTGCACATACTAAGAACAGTAAGAACACAAATGATGTTAAAAATAGCCATGTATGCATAATAAATTATATTCATATTATTTCATACAAACATTCTTATTCTTATACTCAGGGAATTTTTTTCTCCCATATAAAAATTATAATATTAGTTGATTATCTAACTAGAAATTCATGTCCTATATTGCTATGTCATGATGTATCTAACCATCTAGCTAAACTTATTGTATTCCATAATAATGCACAGTATTTTAAAAGTATGATTTTTTTTAATTATTTAGGTGGTGTAAACAATCAAGATAGGAACACAATTAACTATTGTAAAGAAAAAATACCAAAGAAACCATCTGTTTGTCGTAATTTAAATAATAGTTTTTTAACTCAAGTCAATACATCAAAAACCAAACAAGTTCTGGTAATATAAAAGTTGATAAATATTTAGCTCTAAAGTTATGTTTTGTAACTTAATAAAACATTTATAATTTTTGTGTAAAATATTATATATTGATACACAAATACTTAATAAGTACCTATTATGATTTCTTAAGTTATATTAAATTGTACCATAGTAATGACAACCACTTTTAGTTTACCCAGCACAATATTTTAGTTTTTATATTACATTTTTATAGGAATGGTTGAATCAATCAGAATCTACAAGAATTTCTGACGAAACTGTTACAAAAATATATAAAACAATTAAAACAGTGAGTATGAAATCTAATTTTAAATTTCAATATTATTATAGTAGGTACCTATATTATTAACAAAATACTTAATGTAAAAATGTAAAAAAAAAATTGTATTGTAATTGGACAAAAGTAAACTTAGATTATGTAAGTGGTAAAAAAGATAATGCTGAGGTCCTATGTGTGCCATTTTATTAGCACCACATACCATATTAGATGGATATTATAATGTAGGTACTATAATAAAGTTAAATAGATAATATTATAATATACATTAATCTATAATTAAAAATATAAATAAATAATACAAATAATAAATAGGAGTAATAAGTTAAATCTATTAAACATATTACATAATATAATATTTGAAATATTTATATTTTTAACTTTCTATTTTCTATGCATAGAGCAACGATACAGAAGGTGTAGAAAACTTTAAAAAAGATGGTGATTGCTTAAATGAAAATGCAGTTGATGTACCCAAGCAATGTATTATGAACGAGACTGATGAATCTATTTGTTACCAAGAAATTGGTATAACTGATGTTTATGAAAACTTAGACACTGTGGAAAACATTATTAATTCAATTCCAGAAGACCTTTTAGCGTTGGTTCAAGTAAATAAAATAAAAACATTTTTTAGTTTAAAATATATAAATAATAATTATATTATAAACCATATAGAATGAAGATCAATGCTACAGTGAAATTCACCATGAAAATGTAACAAATACAGATGGATTTTATGAACTGAACTCTGAAAAAGATCCAAGTGTAATATTTGGCACCTCTGAATCTGGGAGTGATGAACATAATTTATTGCACACAGATACTGAGGCATTATTTGGTACTCTTGAATCAACAACGGCGATAAATGAAATTAATGGTAATAACAATGAATCTAATTTAAACAAAAGAAAGAAAAAACCGAGCACGAAAGGTGATACAAGACAATATAGGCAGTACAGAAAGGAAAATAGGAATTGTGGAACTAAGTATACAACAAATACAGGGAAAATTATAAAATCTCGGTCCTCTACATCTCTATCTGACTGCCGAACTAAATGCAAGTCAAAAGTAGATGACAATTTAAGAATAAGTCTATTCAATCTTTATTGGTCAATGAATAGTCACGATAGGCGGAGTTCATATATTTCAAGCCTGATTAATAGTACCGTTAAAAAAACAAATAGACCAAGAAGAGATACACCTGAAAAAAAAAACCAAGAAAACTAGTCTATCATTATTCTGTTCCAATAGACGGAAACCTTGTGACTGTATGTAAAGCTTGCTTTTTAAATATTTTTGGTGAAACATCAAAATTTGTTAGAAATATTTGTTTTAAAAAATTAAGTTCACCTGCTAACAGAAGTTCACCAGATAAAAGAGGAAGAATAGCTCCAAATAAAAAATTAAAAATCTCCCGAAGAAATAAAACTGGTAATTGATCACATTAATAATCTACCATCTTATGAGAGCCATTATTGTCGAAAACAGTCAACAAAAAAATATCTTCCAACACATTTCACATTACAAAGAGCATATGATGAGTACAAACTGACCGTTGAAGAACCAGTAAGTAGATCTCTATACGAAAAATATTTTAAATCTTCAGGTTTAAAGGTAAAAAGTCTTAAGAAAGACACCTGCGCACAATGCGATAGATTTAAAATTCAACTTTCTAACAGTTTATCTCATGAACAAAGAATTAATCTTACTGCAGAGAAAAATAAACACCAAGAAGAAGCAGAACAGGCATATGAAATGAAACGAAATGACATTACAACAATGTCAATTGACACATGTGTATTGTCTTTTGATTTACAACAATGCCTCCCCACTCCTCAACTAGAAAATTCTGTATCATTTTACAAAAGGCAGTTGTGGACCTATAATTTGACAATTCATAACTGTAAAACGTCAAACGCTTCTTGTTATGTGTGGTATGAGTCACTGGCCAAAAGAGGAGCTAATGATATTAGTTCATGCCTTTTTAATTATTTAAAAAGTTTACCAGAAGAAATATCTAGTGTAATAATGTATAGTGATTGCTGCCCAGGGCAAAACAAAAACGGTATTGTAATGGCCATGTGCTTATACTTTTTAGAACAACAAGATTCAATTACTACAATTGATCATAAATTTATGGTTCCGGGCCACTCACGTATGGAATGTGACTCTGACCATGGTAAAATTGAAAAGGCACGTAAAAGATATCCATATTCAATAAGCCACCCATATGACTGGATGCAGTTTATTCGTTGGGCTGGGAAAGGAAAATTTGTAGTTAATGAAATAAATCAAGATAACTTTTTTGACTTTAATGTTTTACTAAAAAAAAAATACCAAATGAGAAAAAAAAATGAGGATGGTGACAAATTTATATTTCGTGAAGTTAAATGGTTTCGTTATACAAAGGAAAACAAAAATGTTGTATTGTATAAAACTTCACTTGATCAAAATGAGCCTTTTAAAACATTAGATATGTCTCGAAGAAAATCTATTTCTATGGATCTGCCAAAAGCTTATACTGATACATTAGAAATAACAGAAGAAAAAAAATCTGATCTTTTATCTCTTTTAAGTTTTATTCCAGAAGTGTTCCATAGTTTCTACCAGAACCTTAAAACATCAAAAGACATAAGTGACCATATTGTTTCTGAAGATAGTGACTGATTAAATTTTTATTATTAATAACATTTTATTATTTTATAAAATACCTAATAATTATAATTTTGATTGTGCAATAAAAAAAAGTTCAATAAGATATTACCTATTAATTTATATTGTTAGGTATAATTTTATTTAAATGCTATTGTGTTAAGTATTTAAAAAATATTAATAATATATATTGTTTTAATTTGAAATTTGTTTAATTCAAATTGTTTTTCATAAAATGTTAATAGTTTTATACATGGTAATGTTAACATAATTTTAAGTCAATATTTTGTGTTTTTATAATATCATTATGCTTGTACCTAAGTATTTATTTTAAATTTATCATTATTATTTTTTTTTTTTTTTTGAAAATACTTAATTATTATAATTTTGATTGTGCAATAAGAAAAAGTTCAATAAGATATTACCTATTAATTTATATTGTTAAGTATAATTTTATTTAAATGCAATTGTGTTACAAGTATTTAAAAAATATTAACAATATTTTTTGTTTCAATTTTAAATTTGTTTAATTCATGTCGTTTTTCATAATATGTTAATAATTTTATACATGGTAACATTAACATATCTTTAAGTCAACATTTTGTGTTTTTATAATATTATAATTATTCAACCTAAGTACATAATATTTTATATTTATCAATAATTTTTGTTTTAGTTTGTAAATGTTTTTTAAAGTTATTATATTCATGTATTATAAAATTCTACATTTCTTTCTGAATAAAAATACTTAATTACATGATTTATTGCATACATTTTATTATTATTTGTTATTTACCTAATAATTAGAACATATATTTTTATTCTAATAAAATAATTTTAAGTGCTTAATATAACATTATACATACCTAATATAAACTTTATTATTTATTGAATGTACTTATTACAATTTACAATATTAGAAATATATTGTCATATTTTAAAATAAATAAACTTCATAGTGAGAAAGGTTACAAGTCAAAAGTATAATAATTATTTTAGTGTCAAAGGTATCAAGTCAATTAAAATTACTAAATTTTGCTTAAATATTAAAAGTGATTGAAATAATCTCACTAAATTGTAATAAAGTATTTAAACATACATATGTGGTAAAAATAATATCAATAAAAAAGACAAAAATTAGTTTATTCCTTCTCCTGAAAAGTAACAATTTTTGACTTGGGCCCCTTCTCACTAAAACCGTCCAACTATTCTTTAAAATCACTGAAAAATGTGTATCAGCTTAAAATTGTTTGGGCCCCTTTCATTTTGGTATTTGAAGGGGCCCCGGGGCTTCCGCCCCGGCTAGACCCCCCCTTAATCCGGCCTTGATCTTGGAATTGTTTTGTGTTTGATCTTCAAATGTAAAATTTTTTTAAATTTTTAAATTTAATTCTTTTTGAATTTGTTTAATATCCATTTATTATGCAAAATTAAATTAAAACATAATCATTCATCGATATATACAATTTTATTACCTTTATTGTCATAGATTAAATTTTTTATTAAGTCAATTGCTATGAAACCATATGTTTTTATTTTATGATATTTTTTACAATAAGATCTATTAATTTCTTTAAATTTTTCCAAAGCTACATCTTCAATTATCAAATCAGACCATATTTTTTTCAATATAATAATTTGATTGATCAAAAACAATTAAAACATTCAAATTATTTCTTATTGTTTTTATATCTACTGAAGTATAACTTTGTGTTAAATAAATAACACTAATATTCTTTGATCTCGATCTTATAAAATATTCAATTATCATGTCTTGTTTTTCTTTTAGAAAATCATCAAAAATCACTAAACTATTTGGTTCACAATCATGTAGAGATATTATTTCATCATTAGAAAAATGTGTGGTTATAGAAGGTATATCATCAAATATTTTTTTTATTTTTTTATTGACTGGTTGATCAATATTTTATGTAAAAATATATAGATTTGAATAAGGAATCCAATAATTTATAATCAGATTATACAACAAGGTTGTTTTACCACAACCAGATGGTCCTATAATTAAAACACGTGAAGGTAATTCAAATAAACATTGTTTTTTATTTTCATCTTCAATAAAAAAATTTACATTACTTTATCCATTTATAAAAAAAAAAAATATATATATTTGGTAATATAAATAAGAAATGGAAAATATTTTAAGTAAGTATGATAATTATATAATAAACTAGCTGATCCCGTGCACTTCGTTTCCCGTTAAATGTACAAATTCTTATGACTCAAACTTTGTTCAATTCGTTATTTAGTTATTTAACATTCGGTGTATGGTGTTAACGAATGACGGCAACGAATAATTATTATTATAATAGCTTTAAAACCCATGGCAACAATTTATAAACAAAAATATCCACCGGAAATCTCAACATTCCCGTTTGAGCACCTCCCCGAAATAGGCCTACCGGGTCCGATTATGAATCTAAACCATTCAAGGGCGCAATCAAGCACACACAAAAATTTCATCAAAATCGGTGAAGCCGTTTAGGAGAAGTTCGCTTACAAACACTTTCAATTATTATTACTATTATATTATATTTTTATTTTTATTTTATCTGCTAGAGGGCGCCACCGGTGTAACTCAGTTTTTGTCTCTAAATCTCTAACTCACATGAGTTAGGTCCATAATTTATGCTATAAACCCGCTCCCCGACATTCTCTATCATTTAAAAAAAATTCGAGCAAAATCGGCCCAGCCGTTCTCAACTGATGCAATTTCGAATTTTTTGTCTCCATTTTTATATATATAGATAGTCAATATGAAAGTTAAATACCTCAAATTACAACAGAATTAATTAAATCTAACCGAAATACAATAGTTATAGTAGATGGTAAAGATAAATTTCTGAATATTAAAAATTCAAAACTTTATTTATCATTTGAATATGTACAAGAAGATGGTTCTAAATATCCAGCAAAATCTAATGTTATGATATCTGATAATGGTGGAGCATTTTTGTTTGAAAAATTACAATTAAATTAAATAATAAAATTATAGATGAAAGTGAGAATACTGGAAGAGTAAGTACAGTAAAAGGTTATATGAGTTATGCCGTTGATGGAAATGGTCCTACACAAAATTCAGGATTTGAATCTACATCTGAAGGGGGAGGAAGTGTCGAACTCATCATTCCTTTATCACACTTTGGTTTAGGATCAATGAAAGATATAAAAAGTCCTCTTTACAATTTATGCTAGATTTGAAATAATTTTTACGAGAAACACTGATGATGATGCGTTGATTCTAGAAACAAACATTGAAGCTACAGCAGATACAAAAAATATTAAAGCAAAACGTGGTAAAATTAATATTTTAGAATTAAAAGTTCAAATGCAAAATATAGAATATGATGAAATAACAAAAATTCAAATAGTTGATGAATTAATTAAGAATCCATGTATTTTAGCTTTTAAAAAATGGCAATGTATTAAAGTAAGAAATCTTACTGGAAAAAAGATAAGATTCGATTTAACAAATAAATATCGAAATAATAAACATCCATTGTTTGGTGTTGTTTATTTTCAAAAAAAACGGATTAGACAATCAAGAAAGTAATGCTTGTTTTTTTGATCATTGTGATGTTGTAAATTATTCTTTTGAAGTAAATGGAAAAAAATATCCTAATGAATTACAAAATCAAGATTTTAATAATATAAAATGTTGTCAATCATATGAAGATCATATGAGTTATAAAAAAACCTATTATAAATCACATGAAGAAAATCCATTAATGTATTTAGATAAATTACAATTTAGACAAAAGAGACCATTTTTTGTTGTTAACATGACTAGACACCCTAATCAAATTGCAATCTCCAACTGTACAGTAATTTTAAACTTAGATTTCAGTCAATATTTACCTGATAAAATAATTTGTTATATTTGTTTAATTTCTAGTGCAGTGTATACGTTTGATATTGAAAGAGAAATAGTTGATGAAAGTTTTTAAATATATTAAAAAATCGTTCCCTACTTTAATTTTTCAAGATATTTTATCTTGAAAAAAAGTTTTTAGTATTTATTTTTTTATTAGATCAAGAACACCAATAAATTCTTCATCAAAATTAACAATATTACCTTTCAAATCTAAAATATAAATTTCTATTTTTTGAAACCGATTTTTACTCACTGGTCTATATATCATTTTAAGAGGTTCATTCAAAGCATTATTAGAATTATATTGAAATACAAATAAAACTTCATCATAATGAGATACCTTATCAATATTATGTGTAATAGATTCTTCAATTATATTACAATGTACTTCTAATATTTTGTTGTTATTATTTAATGATGAATTTTCTCCATAATGTGTATATATTGTATCAATCCCTCCTAAACTTAAATTTAAATCTTTATCAAATGAAAAATAATCTTTTGTTGTTATTTTAATATAATTACCATTATTTTTAAACTTCATAATCGAATTGAATAAGCTATTTAAATGCTCAATTGAATAATTTCCTTTTAATTCTGTTTTACTATTTTCATTAGAAATAATGCCATTTATTTCTTTTAAGAAACCTTGAGTGTAAAATGTTGGAGTTTTTATTTCTATTACCGTATAAGCAATATCTGGTGGTGTATACTCAATACCTAATTCTATTTCCTTCCCTTTAGGCCATGTTTTATTAATAGGGATTAGACGTTTTATAAAATTAAAGCCTAAACAATTTGATAAATACTCATCAAAGCACAGACCAATTGAAGCAGTTATTTTTAATAAATTTTTATTTATTTCAAGATTTATTTTAGGAAAATTTTCCAAAAATTTAGTTCCGATGAATTAAATAAATTTTCAATTTCGCCTATTGAATAAATACCAATAAATATTGTACCTAGTGGGATTTGACCATTTCGACCTAATCTAAATTCACATTCTTTTTCAATATTTATGTAATATTCACCATCAATAGGATAGTACATTTTTTTCTCACCTGTCATTGAAAAATCTATATTACCATTAAAACCTAAATATTTTTTTAATTTTTCATCTAATTTATAATAACAAGGAGATTTAATTGTAATTCTATTAGTTTCATCAGAAAATGATATAATAAGTGGTTCTATTTCTTTGTTCAATTGTTCAATACTATATCTATCTGTTTTTATATGTATTATATTCTGTTTAATTGTTATACAACAGTCTGATTCAATATTAATAAAATCGTTGCCTTTCAAAACTATTGAATAGAGAGCTAAAAAATGATCACCATCATCATTGTGAATAGGTTTGTTTAAATGAATACTACCCTTTTTAACTTTTATAAATACCATTTATAAAAGTAAATTTATTTTTTACTTAAAAAAAATTAAAATCATGTCTTGTTTTCCCATTCTTTAAAAATTTTTCACCATTATAAATAAGATTCAATTTTGTTTCCGAACTTGTATTATAACATGTTATTATGTTTTCTGTAAATTCAATTGTATATCTATCTGGTAAATTTAACATATATTCATCGTTTAATACAACTGATAATCTTTTTCCAAACATTGTATCAATCATTAAGAACTTATTTACTTTGTATGGTTTTCCTTCTTCCAAATCATTAAATTTTATAAATGTATATCTATTGTTTATTTTATTTAAAGCATCTTTAAAGTTTTCCATTTCTATTTCTTATTTATATTAGAAAATATAAAATTTTACTAATTCTTTAATAAATATCGCTAGAGTTTGTTCCCTTAATATTTCATGTATAACTTTTACGGTACATAACTGATAATATAGTTTCTCTACTCTATGACAATAATCATTTGCATCCTCATTGTGATACATTCTAATCGAATTTAATTGGAGTTTAACGACGATGCCGTGGTTGTTACCTCAAATGCATCTGTTAAATACATTTTTATAAATTGTCATTTCGATACATTTTTGTATTTAATCATTTCTAATGCTCTACCTGTTAAACGTGTGGTAATATATTTTACTAGTGTTGGTGCACTGTTTGTGTCGACTTAACTTACTGCCATATCGCATGAATTTATGAATTGATAGATATCGTCTATTCCTGTGCTTAGTGGAATTAATTTAAAAGCGTCTTCTAATTTTATGGTTACTGCCATTTTTTTAGTACGTGTTATAGGTAAAAATTCTAATGACTGATGTTCAAAACTATCTGTAACTTGGCTACGTGTGATTACTCCTGGAATTGGGTTTCTACTTGCGTTATCTCCTAACTGAGTTTCTACTATAATATTCAACTGGGCTTTCTGTTGGGCTTCAAACTGGGCTTGGGCTTCTCTTTGGGCTAAAAACTGGGCTTCTTCTACTACACTAGTGTTATACAATGAATTAGCTACGTTCAAGGGAGATGTACCTTCTTTGTCCATAAATTACTTAGCTACCTATTTAATACGTTAATACTCATAATAATAATACTCAAAATGCCCTTTAAATTCAATAATAACTTCAATAATACGCCCTCTAATAAATTCAAATAAACTTCAATAATACTTCAATAATAAAAATGCCCTCAATAAATTCAAAAAACTTCAATAATAATCAATAAAATATGCCCTCAATAAAATTTTAAACGTTTTACACCATTATACTTATAGTCAACTACTTAGAATTATCTAATATGTCTTAATTATGTTGCATACGTCTATGTAACAAATTTAAATAACTATTCACTCACAATAATGCTGTGTTCCTGGTTGCTGATGACATGCTGATGGATTTGTTGGTACCGCGACGTGACTTATTTGTTTTTTTTTTATGGTTCTTCTTGGAGTTGTCTTCTCGGAAGAGTGTACAGTTCTTCTTTGTTGACGGTAGCCTTTGACGGGTTGCCTCCTTTGAAAGAAATCCTACATCGACTGCGCCAGTGTTACGTATGGCCCTTCAGGGATCCAAAAGCTGTTGCACTTTTACAATAAAATGTAGTCAATTTAAATATAAATCAATTGTAATTTATTAAAACCAATAATAATTAATATAGTCGTGGTGAATTGCAGCGTCGTGAGTTGACTCGTTGTAGTAGTCGATAATCTCCATGTAAGTGGTGTGTAATGGCTGGTGCTTTAAGCTGCCCGCTCGGTCTTGGCGGCTCTGGTACATCTACTCAGGCTGTCTCGCTGTCTCCTATATATGGCTGCATGTTACTTGCGTCCCAAAAAAAGATATATTTTTCAGGTAGTAAATTTGACCGGTAAATTGCGTCCCGTTTTGGGGACGCAAGTCAGCCATATAATTATTATCGAAATTATCTTCTAAAATCATTAAAATCAATAGTATCGTGTCACTAAAATCGATAGTTCATAAACTATACCGTATACAATATGTGTGTGGGGTCTAGGACATTTCGCCGCCACCGATTCGCCGCCGGACGTTTCGCCGCCGACCGATTCGCCGCCGGACGTTTCGCCGCCGGACATTTCGCCACCACCGTTTCGCCGCCGGACATTTCGCCGCCACCGTTTCGCCGCTAGACCAAAATTCCGACCAACCCTTCGAATTTTGAAAATATATTCACCTTTTGTTTATTATAGCAATTTTATTGCATTTTTAATCATATTAAGCAATTACTTATACATGTGTAGTGTACCTAAATCAAGTTTTAAAAACGAAAGGGGTATATGTCGTAAATTAGTAAAGATAAAATATCTATATTCTATGCTTTGTGAAATGTATAATGTATTAATATATTATACTATAGCCTTTTATCTTATTAAATAATTTATTTCGTTGATTATAGTAAGTCGAGGAGGATCTATATTATATTGTTCAGTCGTCTAGTGGTAGACTAATATATTCATATAGTAAACACTATATATAAAGGAATAGGTTTGATGGAAAAGAATTATATTTTTGACTTAGATAGGTAGGTTCATAAAATAAATAACATTCATAGGTGTAAAAAGATTATATACTTAACATAAAAGTTTTTTTTATAAATAAAGGTTTGTGATACAAAATTAGTTTTGAATACACATGTATAATAATTGTGTACAGTGAATAACTATGTAGGTACTTACTACCTACTTAGTTACCTATATTTATAATAAATTTTGTCAGTCTGTTTATGCTTAGTTTAAATCAGAATGCTTCGATCTGCCGACATCAAAAATGCCTTGTTATCATCCTGGGCACATTATAGTATACCTACCATTTTGAAAAAAAATAGTAATTGGAACGTATAGTCAGTAAAAATCATAGATGTTTACATTACAGGACAAGCAATTTAAACAGTAACAAGCCACATTTATAATGCATAACTCATCGCAGTGAAGCAGTATCATATCATACTGTTGTATTAATAAATTATATAAGTAGGTATTAGGTGCCTATAATTAATATATTATAATATATGCTCATAAATAAATTATATAGGTGCGTATAAATGTATAATTATGTAACAATCTATAAATGTGATTGATTTGATGTTTAATTGAACGGTATTTTTAATATTTACATATTAGGTACCTAAGTACCTAACTAATTAAATATTTATTTATTAACGGGCTGAGCCCTATACAACAGTTTAAGACATAACACATAAATATATAACTTATTAATTATATATTTTATACCTTTAAACAGGGCCGGCGTTATACGATTTTCACGGGGGGGGGGGGGGGGGGGTGAGATCAAGTATTTTCCGACTGAAATATAATTTATGCCGACTGTAAAAATGTCAACCCGTAATTTCTTAAAACAAACTATGTGAAGTACCTATAAAAATTCCTGGTTTTTCTATATAATGGGTTGAAATTTATATAATAGGTTAAATTTGATAAATATTATACAAAAAAACATAATAAAAATTTTTTTTTAAAAATTGAATTAAAACATTTTGAATAGTTCTATGCTATAGTATGTTATATTACTAAGTAACAATTGTTACTTGTATATCATACAGCCACTAGCTGTGCAGGTACAGGATTGTCTGGATTATTTAAACTTTAAAAATTGTGTATTATTAAATCAATATATGATAAGGGTTATAGGAAACAAAATCTAAAATAAAACTTTGGCATCTGAATGTTACACTTATGGAAGAATCTAGATAAACCACCACCGTGTAAAAATTGATCAGGAACATAATATATTAATATGTGCTTGCCAGTGGTTGTTTTTTTAAGTTACCGATTTGGGCTGGTCGAAACTTGTACCCCCCTCTATTAAAAACTGAAATGACACCACTGACTGTAATAATAACCTATATAAATATATTGTTACCACACACAGCCCACAGATAGGTGCTTGAGATGGCGATTAGCGATACCATACCGATGTACGACGGTACTAAAAAAATTATTATAGGTATTATATACGTATAGGCGTATAGCAATCAGCAGTATTTTGATTTCTAAATCAGTAAACTCTTAAATTGTCAAGTGCGTATAGTTGAAATACAAGGAATTCTACTTCCCCTTATTTGTATACTAACACTATTGTGGAGTCAATAGTCATTGATTATAAATAATAAATATCCACTTATATATTTAAATTTTTTTATAACGTAGTATACTATTAACAGTGTCATCCACTGTAATTACCGATTTAGAAATCAACATACTACTGACTGCCAAGGGCCCGTTATCGTTTATCCGGTAAAGATTTTTTTATTGATAAAGGTAGATAAACTTATGAGTAATCTTGTATTAAATTTTCAAATGTTAGATTTAAAAATAAAATTTTTATGTATTTCTAACTCAAAAATAATTGCAAATTTTCGTGATTTTTACGTATTTTGTCAAAATTGAACTTTAAATGCTTCTAAGAAAAAATTGTGACTGTATATTTAATATTTTTCAAATGTCATTGTAACAGTATATGAAGAGCCTTGTATTAAATTTTCAAGCTCTTTTACCCAACATTTAAAATTCTATTGGCAATCATAGAAAAAAAACTAAAACAACTGAAAATTCATTATGTCCGTAAACAACTCAAAACAAGTCAAAATATTTTAATCATGTGAATTTTATCGTGTATAGAAATTAATGCTAATATAAACATTCAGTGAAAATTGCATGTATCTATGCTTATTTTTTTAGAGTTACACCAAAAACCAAAATCGATTTTGTTGAAAACTGATATTGCTTATAAATTACCATTTTTCCTTAGTTTTTATTTAGTTATTCTAGGCGCTTTTAAAACTATTGGAATTTTAAATTTTGACCTTCTGAATGAACCAAATATATTCACTTTCCCATCAATCGAGATAGGTACTATTGAAAAAAATCGAATTAATTGTACTTCCTCAAACACGGTGATGATAGAAACAAAAAAAAAATTTAAAAATTTATAAAAAACAGAATCTAAAAAAAAAATGGTTAGGTACACCTTTCTATTTTAAAATTTTGAATACAAATGTTTTTTATTAGTGACTTGGAGTGCCTTGGACTTATAGAGTGACAGGGGATGCCCGAGCACCCATAGCCCCCCCCCCTGAATCCGCCCCTGAAGTCAGAATATTGATTATTAATCTAGACATTGCATCTTAAATCAAATTGTACCTACACGTAATATTTTATTGCAACCACTATATAGAAGCCTGAATATATAGATCCTCCCACACACTATTCGACTTACTATAATCAACGAAATAAATTATTTAATAAGATAAAAGGATATAGTATAATATATTAATATAAAAGCATAGAATATAGATATTTTATCTTTACTAATTTACGACATATACCCCTTTCGTTTTTAAAACTTGATTTAGGTACACTACACATAAATAAGTAATTGCTTAATATGATTAAAAATGCAATAAAATTGCTATAATAAACAAAATGTGAATATATTTTCAAAATTCGAAGGGTTGGTCGGAATTTTGGTCTGGCGGCGAAACGGTGGCGGCGAAACGTCCGGCGGCGAAATGTCCGGCGGCGAAACGGTGGTGGCGAAATGTCCGGCGGCGAAACGTCCGGCGGCGAATCGGTCGGCGGCGAAACGTCCGGCGGCGAATCGGTGGCGGCGAAATGTCCGGCGGCGAAACGGTGGCGGCGAAATGTCCGGGTCCGATAGTATGGGCTGATGTACAACAGTTTATGAATCACAATAAAATATATTGTAAACTTGCCATTTAATAAATTATAATAATAATATGGCTAAGTTACAGCTTTGTAATAACAATAAAAATAATAATTTTGGTACTCACAGATGTTTGTGGAGTGTAGACTGGCCAGTGTACTTCCTGTTACAATAATATTTTATACAACAGTACCAAAAACATAAACAATTTAAATAATAATTAAAATATAAATCACATAGAATAATAATAATAATTCGACTATTTGAACCGCTATGTTATACATTGCTCGCTATAATGCAGAGCGCATTATCTAACAAAATGTACCTAGCTAGTTACATAACAATAAAAATAATAATTTTCTTCGCTCGCTATTAGGCAGAGCTCACTATTCATTGCCTTGCAATTTATACAATTTAAAAGGCCTTTAATTTTTCCGCACAGACGATAATAATATTTTACTCGCTATAAAGCAGAGCGCACTATTTAAACAAAAAAACGGAATTAATACGACTTGGAGATATATAAAGAGACCCACAGGAAGAGGCAACGCGTATGTTGAGACGTTTTGTACGTACTGACTATTATTTTATGTGTGTGTGTGTGCGTGTGAGGTACGGTATTCATTATCATATTATAATTTATATGTTATGTAATATACCTCGCGCATTTGGTTTTTGTCACTGCGATAGTGGGCCTTATCTGATACCTATTGCTGGCTATTATAATAATATTTTTGTTGACGATATGCGGAGTATAGGCGTCAACACCAGTTGAGTTAAGAATCTAGCCCCCCGAACTTGTTTCCTGATAAAGTAGGTAAAAAAAGAGGTTGCAAATTTTTTCATGTAGGTTGCTAAAAGTTGCTAAAAGGTTGCTAAATATTGGCACTAGTTTGGAGTCTCTATGTCAAATTCGGGGGGCTAACTTCACGCACGTGATTTTGTAGAAAAAGCTGTTTTATGGGTGTCTCCCTTATCAATCTTTATTTGAGAAGTACTTAGAGGAGCCTAAGGATTCTAGTATCTCTAATATATTCGATAAGTCGTATGCTTTATTTTCCGTAACCTCGTTTAATTTTCGGAAATCTACACATACTCGTAACTTTTGGTTACCGTTCAAATCTTTTTTCTTTTTTACTAGGTACCACTAGTGGAAAATTAAATGGTGATAACGAATTACGTATTATATTCGCTTCTTTCATTTCTTCTACTTGTTTGTCTATCTCGTCCTGATACGCGTTCGATAGCCTATATGGACGTATGTTAATCGATTTAACACACCTAGGTGTATTAATTTTATGCGTAACAATGTCAGTTGCACTCAAAAGATCGCCTTCGAGAAAAAATAGATCAGAAAAACGACTACACAGGTCTAATATGTTATCGCGTTCTTCGTGATTAAGATGCTTGGTATTAATAGTTTCTTTGATCCTTTTAATTCTATTTAAAGAGTAGTTATTGCTTTCGCTAGCAATAAAAAGGTTATCGTGGTACGGTTCCCATTTTAAATTACTCGTGGTTAACTGTTCGATTATAAACGGTTGTTCGGATATATTTATTATATTACTTATTATTTTATCACCTTTGACCGGACTGATACTATTAGCTATAATAACATCTTCATTAATTTTATATTTCTTTATCGTTATTGCTTCGTAATTGATTTCTTCGTCGGCTCTTATTTGTAATACACAATTACTCCTCGGCGGAATAATTAGTGCGTTATTATTTACTTTTTCTGGGATTATTAATACTTCTTTATCCCAATCCAAAACGACCTTATTTAATTTCAAAAATGATATGCCTATTATACCTGCTTCGGGTACTGGAAAATTATCATGCACAATGTCGAATTTTACTACGAAAGGTTGTTTGTTAATATAAATTGGAATCACTACTGATCCCACTGTCTCTACTGGACTTGCATGAATACCTTTAATTTTTTTCTTATCGTTTTCGTTCACGATTATATATCCTTTTAAACTTGACATTTTTATAATGTTCATTTCAGAACCTCTATCAATTAAAAATTTGAGTTCGCATTTAACAAATTTATAGGAGAAATATTTTATATGTTCCTGCGTTATAGGTGTTATTATGCGTACGTTACTTCCCGATTGTATTTCTTTGATGGATCTATTTTGATCGCACCGATTATTATTTTCTTCGAGTTTCTTTTTCTCATTATGTTTTAATTTCCGACATTCGCTAATGTCGTGATTAGTTTTTTTACAATATTTGCAGAATTTACTAGAATATTCGCGTTTAATTTCTGTCTTCAGACTTTGACCGCTATTCGGATTTCTAAAAGTAGGTAATTTATGTTCGCTAGTTCTACACTCGTTTGCGTAATGACCGACTCGCTCGCAACGGTGGCATTTAACCGCGCTTTTATCGTTGAACTTTTTTTTATCGAATTTATTTTTATTATTCTGAAATGTATTATTCCCGAACGCGTTATTATAATATTCGGTGGATTTTTCCTCCTCCATCGCGTGTAATACTGCTACTTCGAATACCTGAATATTGCGCGCTTTTAATATAATTCCAATAGACAGTGAGACTCCCGCTATGAATACGCTTAGTGCATGTGGTCGCACTGTTTGAGCTATAATATTGACTTGCGATTGGTCTTTATCTACCGTTAACTCGTGTGTTAATTCGTGTGCAGTTTTTTCAATTCTAATCGAGAACTCTTTAATAGATTCTTTCGAATTTTGACGCATTTGACTTAATTGTACCTGTAAGTACGACACTGAATGTGCTGAACCATAAACGGTTTTAAATAAATTCTTTAATTCATCCCAGGTGGTAATTTCATTATACCTAACGGCCTCGAATGCATTAGATTTTAACTGGGTTATTATAACTTCTAGAATGATGGGTTTTAAAGTATCAGGGATCCTTTTAAAAATGAATTCGCATTTAGACAAAAAGGAAGCTAACTCTAATTCTGATAATCCCGAAAATGAAGGTACTAACTTGATTGCCCCTTCTAAACTTAGTTGATCTAGATTAACCATTTTAATTCTTAGTGTAACGGGATTATATGCAACAATTTGCCAATTAGATCTATCTACAGACATACAATATTTTATTCAAATGACTTACAAATTTTGCATCCCGTAGTCCCAATTGCCCGTGAAAAATTGATTTTTTTGAAAACGTCCTTCCTGGACTGCCCTTGCTTGCCCTTGGTTGAATGCTCTTACTGCCCTCTCTGGACTGACTTGGTTTGGATACTCTTTGGTATTCCTTCTCCTTGACCTTGTGAACGTGGTTTCGTCGGTGGGTCTCAAAGTACTTTTTTCGATGTACTCGAAAAGTTTTCGTCTGATGAAGTGAATCCCACACCTGATACCAAATTGTATGTAGTAACCCGTCGCTCTCACTTGATTGGTTACTGCACACTTCTTTAACGACGAATGCACGTACACGTCGTGGCGCTGAATCGGAGGATGGTGGTTGAAGTAAAGGTAGAATAAATTGTTTAACACAAAATGTAGATAATTATAGATATATGTTTATTAACACGAAACTAATATAATAGTTAATTTTAAGTTATTTAAAATTTGTCGACAGAAAAATAATTCTGCCGGAGAATAGTTGTAATTTAATTTGTACTTAATGTGGACGGCGATGCGGCTGTTTCTAGTCCGCGACACACACAAGTATTGTAAAGCACTGGTAACTACTTCTATGTCTAAAATGTCTGTGAAACAGGGCCCCTATTTATATGAGACATGTACGGGATTGATGATTGACGTCATAGGAATGGCGTGATGCGTAGTTGATCAGTATTAACCAATGAGCCTCAGTGGCATGTTTTGGTGACGTGATGTTGTTCCGGGCCACCTGGACTTTGGAACGCCGTTTTTGTGCAAAAACGTTGGTTTACTACACTGGTATATAAATATGCAATATAATGGTAAACGTAAAACTGCCAAAATATGCAACATTTCCATGCGTAAACATACATATTTATGTATGTTTTCGAATGGTAATTAAAGGTACTCCCCCGTGTGGTAATTTTAATCCAGTACTGAGCGCAGGTAAACTGACTCAACAACTGATCGTTGATTATTATTGTCGTATTGAAGGTGATAGATTGAAATATATTAGAAATCAGCAATCAAAATTAAGAGTAGACTCATATTCTGGCTTAGCAGACTCTTTACGAGCAACGGCAAACGGTAAACATTATTCTAACGATGTATACATAAAAGTATGATACATCTTTATATTTATAATATACAATTATTCAAAAATTTGTTTTTTCCCACCGTACCCCGGCAGCGACGGGTAATTCAGCTAGTATTATTATAATTATTGACCATGTTCCCATTTTCGTCGTCTTGGGTACCTTTGGTACCTAGTGGCTAGTTGTTACTTGTACCGCCACCTTATTATATAAAACTATACAAAATTAAATTATATACCTATACCTGCAGACCTGTAGATACATAATATTATGTTTTATAAAATTACGTTTACTATCCTCGTTTTAGGATTCCAGAGTATCCCCTTGTAATAAAAGCTTATACCTAACTTTTTCTACGAGTAAATCAATAATAACGATGGGACAAAGAGTACAACAAATAATCACCAGTGGCGGTCAAACGGGGGGTGGAGATGAGGGGGATAGATCCCCCCCATGACTTTTTTCCAATATTAATATTTCATGAACATTATACCTAATATAAATAGAGGTATTGATTTTTTTTCTAATTTTTTTTTTTTAAACAAATAAGTTATCTATGGTAAATTTTTACACTAGATCTTATGTCTTACGATTGAGTTATGACTAAACAGTTTTAAAGTTTCACAGGACATAGAGTTATAGACGTTATAATATTGTTATAGTTTGTCTTTCAGCGATTCAGCTGTACAAAATTATATTATATTTTATTTTATATAAATAATATTAAAATTATTCATTAAGAGTGCTAAAAGAAAAATGTTGAAAAAAAGTTAAACAATTAGATGATGTTGTCAGTGTAGATGCCTCTGAATCAGATGTTCCTTTGCCACAAAAAGTGACAGACGAGACACTAGGGTCACAAAACCTAAATTTGTTAAGTACTTACTACCTACACGAATACAAATTTTAACATATTATTAATATTCAGTTACCTTATATTTAGTAACTATTTTACTTAAACTGAAGACCAAATCTATTATTTATAATTTATTAAATATTAAAGTATGAATAAAAATAATATTGTTACTTTTAAAACTGTATGAATATTGTTTGGTTATTTTATTATTTTGTTTATAGTGTATAATATGTTACCGGCAATATAGACAATTCAGGTATTTTGCAAACTACCTAGGCATTATGCATATTGCTGACCCATTTTAGGCAATACAAATAAAACATATAGTTTTTAATATTATTTTACATATAACCTAGGTATTTTATAAAATAACTAGGCATTATGTAAAATGCCAATTTCTTTTTAGGCAAAGTAACAAACAATTTTTCATAATGCTCTTCTTAATGCGTATAATCATCAAATAATCTGTTAAAACATTATATTAATTTTTAATTTTTATCTATTATTATATTTTCACAAAACATTATTTTTAAGGCAAATGCACTTTTTATTTTGGCACTTGGTCTTACAAATACATTTTAGAAATCCTTGGCCAGTTCCTGTGGACTGTTCCTTTCTCTTACGTCCAGCTTTAAGTTCTGCAATAATTTCTATCAATTCATTATATTTTTCATCAGACAAAAAACTAGTATTATTAGCCAAATTTTTACGGTTTTTATGTAGTTCGTTATAAAAATTTGACTTCATATTAATCGTATCCATAATAATGCCACACTGCTACGAGACACGAGAATGACGATAAAATAATAAAAGTAAGAAAGTTCAATTTAGTTCACACCGCGACGAGACACGAAAATGACGATAAGATAATAAAAATATGTTCAATATAGTTCGTCAGAATTTTTATTTTTATAGTAGGGTATGAATCTGATGCAATAAAGATTAAGATTCTTATCTTTATTGTGTCAAATCGTGCACATCACGCGGCGGCATACGCATTTACAATAAACGATAAGTAAAGTCGTTGGTGAATAGGTAAAGCGCGGATTTCTATGCAATTGCATATTTTTTTTCTTTTCACATTTTTGGATTTTTGTCAGTTATCTTTATAAATTATAATAGATTGATTGAAAATAGATTTTTATTATTAATTAATTTGTAAATTTTAAATAAATAAAAAACAATCCTTGCAAAAAACCGCGCTCTAGTAATAGGCGATACCCAATTTTGTTTATTTTTATCATATTTAATATTTCACTTCTGGCATTATACATAATACCTAGGCAAAGCTCGTATTGTGCATATTTCCGAGTGATTTTTGGCATTTTATATAATGCCTAGGCATTTCACAAAACACCGGATTATCCATACTGCCGGTAACATATATATGATAAAATAGTGATGTATTATATATTTTTTTCCATTACCATGCTAATTATATTTTGAATAAGCTAGATTAATATATTTCTTTTTCCATCACCATGTTAATTATATCCAATATATGCTAATATGTTCCTTTATGTATTTGTATATTAATCTATAAAAAATGTAATCCTAAATTTTCCCTTTTTTTTCCCATTTTTTTTTCCTACATTTATAATATATATATTTTCCATAATTATCCTTATCTTAACATATTCTTCCTAATTATCATTTGTTTCTATCTATTTTAATACAGTCCTAGGCCAGCAATAAACTATTCAATCAAAGTTGTATTTCTGGTCCAGTCCATCATTAAAATGATTAGATTTTAAATATGTGTAACATTCGGTTCTAAACTGATTAATCGTTAAAAATTGCTATCGTTAAAATTTCGTCCAAAACTATGTCCGCCGCGAAAACTTCCGTTGCGATTTTTATTGCTATATCTATTGTTATACCCATTAAAATTATTATTTCTATTACTATCATTATGTCGTTTTTCTTCGTTACTACCTTTCATTTGTTTTTCATTACTATTTTGTTTTTGTACATTTCCCTGCAACTTTTAAATTTCTAATTTGGAATTAAATTCAAGATATTCATCTACCGCTAGTTTAAAGCATTGTTCTAAGGTTTCTGGATTCCTACTCTTTAGTACTGTATATAGATGATTTGGTAATCCTGTCATAAATATAATCATAGCCTGCTTTTTTGTCTGGTTTTTAACTACAAGTGCTTCGACCTTGGTTAATCCCATTGTACTTGCCGCGCAGAGTTTATAATATAACTCTTCGATTCTACTAGCGAATTTTGCTACACTTTCTCCTTCGGTCATACGTGCAGTGTTTAAAGCTACTGCTAGGGCCCTCTCCGATACTTTTTGTTCGAATGCCTCCTCTAATATGGATTTTATTGATGACCATGAGTCTAAATTTCTATATTTTGTTAAATCTAACGCGTTCCCTGTCAACTTCGACGTTATTATTTTTAATAATAAGGGTCTATCCGCGTCAGCAATATCTTTAAGCACGATCTCGCAGATATTTATAAATTCTGCTACGTCTTTCTTCCCTGTGCAAACTTGTATCATTGGTATTGCTTTATCAATATCCATTTTATTTTTTGTGTTTTTCCTAACTTCTAATCGCACGTGATCTACGCTTGAGTCTGACCTAGTACCTGAACGACCTACGCCTTGTATACCTTCTCGTGGCGTGATACCTATCCGTTCTGTTAAACTAAGTGTTCTTACTAAATCTTTCCTAACAGCTTTATCGGCGTTAGCTATTTGTTTGCCTGTTTTTTCTATAAATTCTTTCTTTATAGCGTCTTTTAAAATTTCCGCCTTTATTTCTTCCTTATTTTTAAATTTTTTAACTTTTACTGAACTGTCCGTAGAACTAGTTTCAATATCTGAACTATCCGATTCTGTATTCATATATACCTAATGTTCACTAACATTATTAAAATCTAATAATTTTCATTTATTTTACTACAAAAAAAAAAAAATAAAATATTTATTTTGTTAAATGTGTGTATGTGTATTTATTCCCGTATACACGTATCGTACGTACGTATTTATTCTATTCGTATGCGCGCCGCGTGTTAATATACTGTGGACCTACTAACACACGCTCACTGCTATACAATTCATGTATTTTACGTAAATTATTACGCGCCAAGGTTCGCCGCGATCTTTTTTACGAGTAACGCGTTTGAATATTATTAAACTATTACTGGGTAGCTAAGCCAGCAATCTTATAACAATATTCAACTACCTATTTCTTATTTAATTCCACTTAATGAATTTATTACTTTTAACGATTTAATTTATTACACAAAAATTTATTTATTTTTATTATAATATCTATCTTATTATTATACTTATTCTAGGCTAGCCTTACAATTAATTTCATTTAAAATTCCTGACGTCGACTACTTTTATTCAATAAGGTTATCTACTGCCTTTTAATTCAAAATCTATTTTTCTTCAATATATCAACTTATTTTTTTTTTCAACAATTATCTATCATTTCAATTCAAAAACATTATTCATTTATTATTTCCATATATTCAATTGCTACGCTATTAATCAGCCTATATCGCTGTCTATTTATTCTCAATAATTACTATAAAATTCTTAGATCGGTCCCTGCCGTCTATTTACCATAAAAATTTTCAGATCGGTCCCTGCCGTCTATATTAAAAAACTTTAGATCAGTCCCCGCTGTCTATTACAAAAAAAAATTAGATCGGTCCCCGCCGTCTATTATAAAAAATCAGATCAGTCCCTGCTGTCTATTACAAAAAAAATCAGATCGGTCCCCGCCGTCTATTATAAAAAATCAGATCAGTAATTGCTGTATATTACAAAAAATTATATTTTCCCTAACAAGCTTGTTTTTATTTTGTTATTAATTAAATATTATACCTTCACCAATAGTATTTAAAAAAAAGTAACGCTGGTTTAAAAAAAAAACCAACGTGAGACGTGTACTCAAAGCTACAATTTTATCTGCAATATTTTTATCTTCAACTTAATTAATTAACTCACATTACTGTTGCACCCGCTGCTGGATTCATCCTGTCTGCTTTGCCTGTCTATTTGTTCTTTGCCTCTGGAGTTAGTATTTTAGAGAAAAAATTTAAAAAAAAAGGTGGGTAAGTGGATGTCGCTCTGCTGTACAGTAGGTTACAAGTGGGTCACTGTATAATTGATGCTATTAAATTTGAATTCAATGATACAATATCATTGTATAAGAAAAACGATTCTGAGCGAAGACGGTATGACAGTCTAGGTTAAGACAAATTATATACATATCTATGGTATTAAAAAAAAATTGACCTATAATAAATTCCAAATTAATCATATCACATTATCACAATATCCATTAGGTACTTATAACACGTTATACACTAACAACAAACCCTGATACTATTATATATATATAATAGTACACTTTAGAAGTTTCAAGTAGGTACCCACGAATAATATTATATAATCACAACAAAATAACTAGGTTTTTTAATATGTAATTTCGTCCAAATTTGAACATAAAATTACTATAAAAATAAACTGTGATTGTATATTTTTTAGATTTTTCGGTAAGAGAATTAACTACTTACGTGGAATCTTGTTTTAAATTTTCAATCCTTAGCTATAAAAACTGAACATTTTATAATTTATTAATTACGATGATTAATAATTTTCGAGATTTTGAAAAATTCTGTCAAAATTCGATGTTAAAATGCTTATAAAAAAAAAATGTGCCTATGTATTTTTAATATTTTTCAACTGATATTGTAACAATATATCAGGAGCCTTGTATTAAATTTTTACACTTTTTGGCCCAACAGATAAAACTTAATTGATATTTATAGAAAAAAAAAAACCAAAAAAATTGAAAACTGAAAATGTCCGTAAATGGCTCAAAAAGAGTCAAAATATTTTCAAAATTGTATGGTGTATAGGAAATGCTAATATAAACATTCAGTGAAATTTTCATGTATCTACAGTAATTCGTTTTTTAATTACAACAAAAAAAGGAAATTGCCACATGAGAAATCGAGTGAATATCCAATGTTGTAAAAATTTGAATTTCAAACGCTCATAAAAATTTAATTTGACTTTCCTGTAGAGATTTTTTAATTGATAAAGGTAGACAATCTTATGAGTAATCTTGTATTAGATTTTCAAATCTTAGATTTAAAAAGAAAATTTTTACGAATTCTTAACTCAAAATAATTTGCTAATTTTCGTGATTTTCCCATATTTTGTCAATTTTTGAACTTTAAATGCTTATAAAAAAAAATTGTGACTAAGGATTTTTAATATTTTTCATCTGCCTTTGAAACAATATATTAGGGACCTTCTATTAAATTTTCAAGCTTTCGCAACCAACAAATAAAATTTTATTGATATTTCTAGAAAAAAAACTAAAAAAAAACTAAAAATGAAAATGTCCCTAAACTGTTCAAAATAAATCAAAATATTTTGAAAATGTTATCGTGTATAGAAGATGCAAATATAAACAACCAGTGAAAAATGCATGTGCCTACGGTCATTTGTTTTAAAGTTACACCAAAAACCAAATTCAATTTTCTGAAAAATCGATTTTGCGTAAAAATTCCCGTTTTTCCTTAATTTTTCTTTTGTTTTTCCCGGCGCTCTTGAAAACTACTGGGAAATTTAAATTTTGACCTCCCCAATGCACCAACGATATTCACTTTCCAATCGAACAAGATACTGAAGTCGAAAATCGAAGCATTATTTCGACTACTTATCGTGTACACAGACACAAAAAAAATAAATATAAAAAAAAAAAAATAAAAAAAAAAACACACATCATTGTAAAATCAATACATTCATCGTTTCACTCAGAATCTAAAATGTTACAATTGAAGATCAAACACAAAACAATTCCAAGGTAGGAAATAGTTTAAAAAACACATCAGATGTAAAGATTCAGACAATAATTAATACTAAAAATAAATTATAAAATAGGTTTAAAGATGTATTATTAAGACCTAATGAAAAAGAGACTGTTATTATAAAAAGATATGATGAAGATGAAGATAATATTAAAAAAGAAAAAAAACAATACAAATCTACAGATGTAAATAAAATAATTAATCTTAAAAAAGATTTACAGGATAGATTTAGGAATACAGTTGTAAAACAAAAACATGTAATTGAAGAACAACAAAAAAAGTTTGGACCAATAATAAACGCATTAACAAATGTTAATACAACAATGAATGCAGTTAAAGATGTTGCTATTGTAGTGATCCCTCACTAACGCTTATATTTTGAGTTTGTCGGCGTTGATGATTGAGTAGGAGATTGCAGAGTTACAAGTTACAACGTTATAATTTAAGTAATTTATTTTAAAGTTAATAATAATATAATGGTATTACATTTGAATATAGAAATTTGAGGACAGAGCGATAAGCGTCTGCCCGAGAGATTAGTGGTTAATACTAAGTACTTACAAGTATGTACGTCGTACTAGCACTGAACTAATTCTAATTTAGATACAGACGGAGACTCGTATATATACAAAGTCTCCCTAGGTTATTATTTACACGGTAGAGACTCGGAGGTGGATCAAAGGAATACCGGCGGTATGAAAGGTACCGGCGTAAATGTTAAAAGTTGTCGAATAAACCTTGAGTTGTGAACTGGTTTATTTGGCAATATGTATTATTAGAAATCGTTATGCGATTTTGAAATATGTAATAAATCCTCAGGGCGTGGTATAGTCGTTGATCAATATATCATATAGTGCAAAGTCCTTATGATGTATAATTATAGGAAAGCGACTCTGTCGGTTTACTACACTATTAAAACTGAAGGAGATATTCAAAAATTAAATAAACCATATCATTATCAACCTAGAAATCCAGAATTAAAACGATTAACAAGTTCAGAAGAGACTTCTATTATAAACTTAGGTCCTATTACGTCAAAATATTTATCAACTGTAAAAGATACTAATTCTTTTGGAATATATCATAATGAAAAAGATGATATTTATATGATTGGAAAAGATATAATCAATCTTGATAATGATGATATAATTTTAAATGGAAAAAGATATATAGGAACACCGGATTATGGAGATTATTAACTCACGACCGAGAAGCAAACTAGAAAAGTTAGACTATGTAAAAAGAATAAAGGAAGGAACAGCTATAATAAACACTATACAAGCTCAAAATCAAGCCATTTTAAATAGGGAAGTTGATGATGAAATAGATTTATTTTTTAAAAGTATAGCGATATCGGTGAAGAAACTACCAGCTGGAGGTAAAACAGAAGGTAAGTTACAAATCCTATCATTAGTATCAAAACTGGAACATCAATATTTAGAGCCGACTGCGCAACCCGCTCAAGTTTTGTTTCAAATACCCTCTCAGCAAAGTCATAACCTTATGTCACTTTCTAGTTCACCATCGCCATGCCTTAGTTCTTCATCAGGTACTTCACAAGGATTTGAACCATATGATATGTCGACAGCGTACCATTATAATTATAATAATAACTAATTAAATACCTATATAAAAATAAGTTTTAAATTATGTTGGTTATTTAATTGTTTTGAAAAAATACTAGGACAGGTATTTATCAATAAGTTGTTTTTAATTTTTTAATAATTATACAAGGACTGATATATAAATATACAAAAAAGGCACAATTTTAAATTTTACTTCACATAATGTTTTTTTTTTAAATTTTATACTCATAAATTGTACCTAAAATATGAAAAAAATTTTGTAATTAAAAAAAAAAATCTCTTTAGTTAAATAACCTATCTATTTTCCTGATATGAAACAGCTCCTTCGTGATTGAAAAAATCTTTATATGCATATCTGACGGTGAACCCATCCGCGTTTGCAAATCCACCTCCTCTTGCAATTTGTATCATATTGTTTGTGGGTATCGGTTCACTGGCATCAAATTCTTGAAATGCTCGTCCATTTTCTTCCAAATATGCATCTCGTAGCATGTTATGTAAGCAACAAGCTACAATAATTATTCGTCACATGTTGATGGTTCAATGTTTTTGGGTTGGTAAAATATTCTAAAAACCTGGCTTAACCGACCAAACGCGTTTTCCGTCACTCGCCGGACACGACTCAATCGATAATTAAATATGGAATTTGATTTATCATCTCTTGAAGCTTGTCTGGTATATTGTTTCATTATATTAGGATGAAGCCTAAATGCTTCATCCCCTACTATAACATGAGGTAAAACTTTTTTGGAGCCAGGTAATTTTTTTCCTTCTAGGAAACCAAATGACCCATCTAATATCTTTTTACCCATAGTTGACTTTAAAAATATTCCACTGTCACCTTCTCTGCCAAAGGAGCCAACATCAACAGCAATAAATTTGTAGTTAGCGTCAACTATAGCCAGCAGAACAATTTAAATGTAGTCTTTGTAGTGAAATAAAAGGAATCCATTGTTGTCGGGACTTCTTACTCGAACATGTTTCCCATCAATTGCTAAAATACAGTTTGGAAAGTTCCATTTGGTCCAAAATTCAGAAGCTTTAACATTGAAATCCACTGTTATTATATCAGGTAGAAATATAAGCGTTAAATGTTTCTTTAAAGCTGACAGGGTGATTTTGATTATTAAACTGATGTAACTATGTGAAATTCTAAATGCAAATGACAGTGATCCAAACGATTCTCATGTTGCAAGATACCTACGAATTATATAATAAAATAAATATATTAATTTATACATGAAATTTACACTTGATATTTCGATGGCTACACAGCAAAACCTCGTAAGTCACTTTTATCAAATTGCTCAGGAACAGCAAAAAACTGTGACGTGTTTACATTGATAAGATAGGATATGAGCATTTGTTTTGTACGATATCTTATGAAATTAGCGGGAAATAATATGAAATTACGATATCAAAATGTGCACAAAAATACAGTGCATCCAATAGACAACAAAAAAAAAAAAATTAAAATTTCAACTTACGAGGTTTTGCTGTGTAGCCATCGATTTAGAAAATAAGAAATTATAAAATATGTTCCAATGCATTTTTATATTTAAGTGGTAATAAAGGAATTATAATTTATGTAAAGTTGAAAATTACACGTATACGTTATAATTATAGTTATAGTTTATATACTTACACGGGGAAATATTACCCGTGTAAGTATATAAGTTAAGTATTAAAATATATTTACTTTAAAGTAACGGCTAGTTTTTCATCTGCTGTAATTGGTTTTTTCACGCGATTAGATGGAGGTAATGATATGTCGTCCTTAATTAATGATAGTATAAAAATAAATTGATCATAATTTAAACGGAAAAAATCACGAAATTTTTTTTATTATCATTTAAATGACCTTTTATAAGCACTTCGAAAATCCTTTCTCTACTCTAGTTGTAAACAATTTGTTGATTGAATTTCTTTTTTTACTTGTTAATAACAGATTATACATATTAACTTCTTCTTCTTCTTCCTCCTCCTCCTCTAATAATAATAAAATTATATTATTATTGTTAGCAATAATTTTTCCCATTGCTACTTTGTTTACAACAATTATTAAAACAAAAAAATCATTTACCAAAACACACGTCAGTACTCTACAAAATATTAGGATAAAATGAACTCCGATGGTCGCAACGTTTTGCGGCAGTCGGATATAGGAAAACAGTCGGCACGCAGCGTGGAAAGCGTACCTTTTTTGTGGTTACACACTTGGCGAATAGTTCGCGCGCGGTCGCGGTTTTTATCCGCGGCGAACATTCGCTTGAAATTAAACAAACTATTTTAGATTAGAGCATTCACAAAATGCAAACCAAGCGGATAAAATCCACCAACGTCCGCGATCGATCGCGCATGTTTAAAAAAAACCCAGTAATAGTTTAATAATATTCAAACGCGTTACTCGTAAAAAAGATCTGTTGCACTTTTACAATAAAATATAGTCAATTTAAATATAAATCAATTATAATTTATTAAAACCAATAATAATTATAATATAGTCGTGGTGAATTGACTGTGGTGCTGATGGATTTGTTGGTACAGCGACGTGACTTATTTGTTTTTGATGGTTCTTCTTGGAGTTGTCTTCTCGGAAGAGTGATCAGTTCTTCTTTGTTGACGGTAGCCTTTGACGGGTTGCCTCCTTTGAAAGAAATCCTACTTCGACTGCGCCAGTGTTACGAAGGGCCCTTCAAGGATCCAAAAGCTGTTGCACTTTTACAATAAAATATAGTCAATTTAAAATATGAATCAATTGTACTTTATTAAAACGAATAATAATTAATGTAGTCGTGGTGAAATTGCAGCGGTGTGAGTTGACTCGTTGTAGTAATTGATAACCTCCGTGTAAGTTGTGTGTAATGGCTGGTGCATAAGCGGCTCGCTCGGTCTTGGCGGCTCTGGTACATCTAATGTGTATTGGGGCCCTGGCCTCTATATATACGAAGGCGACGTCATCTATATATCATCTATATACAGTACTAAAGAGTAGGAATCCAGAAACCTTAGAACAATGCTTTAAACTAGCAGTAGATGAATATCTTGAATTTAATTCCAAATTAGAAATTTAAAAGTTGCAGGGAAATGTACAAAAACAAAATAGTAATGAAAAACAAATGAAAGGTAGTAACGAAGAAAAACGACATAATGATAGTAATAGAAATAATAATTTTAATGGGTATAACAATAGATATAGCAATAAAAATCGCAACGGAAGTTTTCGCGGCGGACATAGTTTTGGACGAAATTTTAACGATAGCAATTTTTAACGATTAATCAGTTTAGAACCGAATGTTACACATATTTAAAATCTAATCATTTTAATGATGGACTGGACCAGAAATACAACTTTGATTGAATAGTTTATTGCTGGCCTAGGACTGTATTAAAATAGATAGAAACAAATGATAATTAGGAAGAATATGTTAAGATAAGGATAATTATGGAAAATATATATATTATAAATGTAGGAAAAAAAAATGGGAAAAAAAAGGGAAAATTTAGGATTACATTTTTTATAGATTAATATACAAATACATAAAGGAACATATTAGCATATATTGGATATAATTAACATGGTGATGGAAAAAGAAATATATTAATCTAGCTTATTCAAAATATAATTAGCATGGTAATGGAAAAAAATATATAATACATCACTATTTTATCATATATATATATATATATATATATATATATATATATATAAATATTGCACGAAAAAAAAATATATTGTGATAGATTTTAAGAATTCATATTATATTAAAGGATTAATTCATATTATTTTAACACTAAGATAAGATTATTGTTATTGTTGGAATTATAAACAAAACACCCTATATAATGTAGTGTATAAGTAATATATTCACACTGTAGTTCAGCAGACGCTGACTATACATTTTTATAATACTACAGCATAAATGTCTTGTGTAGTGTAGCCGGGTATACATATTACATAGTTAGTCGTTGATTTATATTACGCCTCGTAACACTATTGTACATCGTGTCATTATACTTATTATTATATTATATATATATCCGATTTTATTATTATTTACCTTTAACTTCTGTATATCTGTGTACTTCAACAGGTTAAATAATTGATTAACGAATTGCGTGTTTTTGTGTACAGACAGTGTACATCAATAATAATTCGCGAAGTAAGTGCAGTGCAGAGTGCGTTTCTTAGTGTGCAGATAGTGTACATTTACGTTTTTTAAATATGGAGAACGAACAATATAAAATCAACAAACTCAAAGATGCATCAAATTGGGACATGTGGAAATTTCAAATGAAGGTTATCATGAATGCAGCTGAAATATTTGATGTAGTAACAGGAAAATCAAAGAAACCAATTTTAGCAAAAATCGGTAATGAAACTGAAGATGAAGCGAGAAAAAGGCATAGCGTTGATTTTTCAATATGGAAAAGGGCATATAATAAGGCTCAAAAATATATCGTCACATCGTTAGATGAACAACCTCTACAATACATTATGAACTGTGACACAGCAAATGGTATGTGGAACAAATTACTTAGTGTGTACGAACAGATGTCGGACACAAGCATAACAATAGTACAACAAAAGTTCTATCGTTATACAATGGATCCAAAAGACAATAAAGCAGGTCATATTTCAAAATTAGAAAATCTAAGTTGACAACTAAAACAATTTGGAGAACCTATCTCAGAATCAATGTTGATTACTAACATTTTGATGACATTACCTGATATCTATAGGCACTTCTACAGTGCATGGGACTCAATGAATAGTGCAAATAGAACGCTAGAACAGTTAACCACTCGATTGATGGTGGAAGAAACACGACAAGTGCAAGGACAGGAGGTCCGTGACGATGGTGCTGAAAGTGGTGCTTTGACTGCAACCAAAGGCAAGTATAATAAAAGTCAAAAATACGTGAACAAAAATGATAATACAAAACTAGGAAAATGCAATCACTGTAAAAAACCAGGACATTGGAAAAGATACTTCAGGATATTCAAAAAGGAACAAAAAAAAAAGAAATCAACTTCCGGTTTGGCGCTTATTGGTGGACAAAGAAAAAATGAAGAAATCGACGACTCAGACAAATGGTATGTAGACTCAGGTGCGAACGACCACATGACAAATCGAAAAGAGTGGTTCGTCGATTATAAACATTTTGATGTGCATTCGCTTGTACGTATTGGAGATGGTAAGCACATTATGGCAGTCGGAAAAGGTAACATAAATATTCATACATATGTTGACAATAAGTGGATAAAAGGATACTTAGAAAATGTTTTATATGTACCTGATCTAAAGGTAAATTTATTTTCTTGTGGGGCATGCCTTGATAAAGGAATTACAATGGTGACAGATAGTAAAGGTTGCTCATTTAAAATTAATAATCATGTAATTGCAGTCGGTGTTCATGAGAATAAATTGTTTACAATGCTAATCAAAACAGATATTTCACAGGAAATTGGACACTGTGCTAACGTTGCAGTTAAGAAATTAACATTAGAACACTGGCACAAAATACTATGTCATCAGAATGTCAAACATGTTCATGAGTATTTAAAACACAATGAAATACAATTTAAAGATATACAAGGACAGTTATTCTGTGAACCATGCATCTCTGGCAAACAGCATAAGGAGACGTTCACTCAGAGCGAAACAATAACTTCTGAACCAGGGCAAATAATACACAGCGGCGTATGTGGACCCATGGAAGAGAATTCACTAGGAGGTAAAAGATATTTCATTATATTTAAAGATGATTATTCTAAATGTACTTATGTCTATTTTATGAAACATAAATCTGAGGTTAAAGAAAAACTTAATTGTTTTCTGAGTATGGTTAAAACTCAAACAAAATACGTTATTAAAACTATTAGAAGTGACTGTGGATTAGAGTATAAGAATTTCGAAGTTCAATCAATTCTAAATCATCTAGGTATAAAGCATGAAACAAGTGTATCTTATACTCCTGAACAAAATGGAAAAGCTGAACGTTCAATGAGGACTATTTGTGAGACAGCCAGAACAATGATATATGCCAAGAATTTTCCAAAATCACTGTGGGCAGAAGCAGTGAATACAGTAGTGTTCTCATTAAATTATACTGGTAATTCAGGGAAAGTATGTAAAACTCCATACGAGTTATGGTTTGATAAACTTCCTAAAATAGAAAAGTTCGTAGAATTTGGAATAATTAATGCATATAGTTTAGTTCCAAAACAACGACGAAGGAAGTGGGATGCAAAAAGTCGAAAAGGATACTTTGTTGGATATTCAGAAACTTCAAAAGGGTATCGTATTTGGTATAAAGAAAATAACGAGGTGTCACTTAGTAGAGACGTCATTTTCAAGGATGAAAATGTTGTAAATTACCTAATTGTGGAATGTTCTAATAACTTAAATGATAGTAATAACATTGATGTTCTTAGCTTACACAAAGACGGCTCATTAGAACACAGCAATAAACCAGAAGGAGATGAAGTCATAGAAAATGAATATGGACCAATAAGTGTAGATGACAATGAAAATCAAGAACATGAACAAGGAAATGGGTCAAATGTTAACGTGTACAACTTGCGAGACAGAAGTAATATTAAGAAACCATTACGTTATGATAATTTAGCATATTTCATAGTCGAATCCGATCTAGTGAATTTCAAGGAAGCTGTGGAGTCACAAAATTCAGAAAAATGGGTGGAAGCCATGAACAATGAAATGGAATCTCTTGAACAAAACGGAACATGGTCTCTCGTAAAGTTACCTAAGAACAGAACTATTGTAAATTGTGGTTGGGTGTATAAAACAAAATACAATGTTCATGGACATGTTGATCGATACAAGGCTAGGCTAGTAGCAAAAGGGTATAGTCAAATATTCGGTATTGATTTTAATGAAACTTTTAGTCCTGTAGTAAAGTTCGATTCAATTCGGTCTATATCAGCTATATCAGCAGCAGAACAATTACAACTTCGACAATTTGACGTTCAAACAGCGTTTTTATATGGAGATTTGGACGAAGAAATTTACATGAGACAACCAGAAGGGTTCAACGATGGTACTGAAATGGTGTGCAGACTTCAACGCAGTTTATATGGTCTAAAGCAGTCACCACGATGTTGGAACATAAAGTTCAAAACATTTCTTCCTAACTTTAATCTATTAGAAACAAAAGCAGATCCCTGTGTTTTTGTTAATAGAGAAAATAACAAAGTATTAATCGTCGCTATATTTGTTGATGATGGTCTAGTTGCAGCTACATCGAGTGAGGATGTAAATGCATTAATGGAATATTTGAGACAACATTTCAATATTACCGAAGGAAAATTGAATCAATTTTTAGGTACAGAAATTGTGCAAAAATCTGATGGATCAAATGTAATGCACCAAGGGTTGTATTGTAAACAAATATTGGAGAAGTTCAATATGACTGAAGCAAATCCAGTTCAAATACCAGCAGACCCTCAATATTCATTGGTTGACAAGCAACAAAACACCAATCTAACTAGTAAAGTCCCATATCGTGAAGCGGTCGGAAGCTTATTATATCTCAGTCAGATTACAAGACCGGACATAACTTTTTCAGTAAATCTAATTAGTAGATACATCGAGGATACAAAGGAACAACACTGGACAGCAGTGAAACGAATTTTAAAATATTTAAAGGGAACTATTAATTTTGGATTGATATTTAGTTCTAGACAAAAACTCATGTTAAAGGGATATAGTGATGCTGACTATGCAGGTGACTTGGATACAAGAAGGTCAACATCAGGGTCAGTATTTACATTAGGATCTGGATGTATAGCATGGAGTTCACGTCGTCAACAGTGTGTTAGTATTAGCACAACTGAATCAGAGTACATAGCTTTAAGTCAAGCAGTACAAGAATTAACTTGGTTAAAATTGTTTTTAGGTGAATTGCTGGACCAGCCAAAAATGGTGCCAACAATATATGGAGACAATCAAAGTGCGATTAAACTCGTAAAAAATCCAGAGTTTCATAGAAGAACAAAGCATATAGATGTTCGCTACCACTATATATGAGAAAAGTTCAATGAGGGATTGTTTTCATTGGAGTACATATCCAGCAAGGAGCAGATTGCGGACATTATGACAAAGCCAACTCCACGAACGCGGTTCAATGAGCTAAGGGAGATGTTAGGAGTTATAAGTATTGATGTATAAGGGTATATTGTTTAAGGGAAAGTATTAGAATTATAAACAAAACACCCTATATAATGTAGTGTATAAGTAATATATTCACACTGTAGTTCAGCAGATGCTGACTATACATTTTTATAATACTACAGCATAAATGTCTTGTGTAGTGTAGCCGGGTATACATATTACATAGTTAGTCGTTGATTTATATTACGCCTCGTAACACTATTGTAAATCGTATCATTATACTTATTATTATATTATATATATATCCAATTTTATTATTATTTACCTTTAACTTCTGTATATCTGTGTACTTCAACAGTTATAAAACGGAAAAAAAATATATATTGTTAATCACATAAGATACTAACCTAGATAATAAGAAAAATATATACTGTAATATTGTGGATTGTAATCTGTATTTTGTCAATAATATTTAATAAATATAACCAGAAAAGTATGGTGGAATGTACCATATAATTACAATAATTTAACTAAATATTTGTAACAACATATTATGTAAACATGTAATAATTGAATGTAAAGTAATAATTGATGTATGTAAAATTTGTAACCATAGGAAAGTGCTTGAATTAATGGAAGGATGATTGAGTTAATTTTTCTCGTTTTAAACGATAAAAATCAACTTTTAAAGGGGAAAATGTAGTAAGCCAGTTACTACGGAACAATACCAATTTCATGAGTACATAGTTATTATTATAATATACGATAGACCGACATAACCAGATGTTAAGGAAATTAGGGTTCAGAAATAGGCGGTTGTAACATTTTACAGGAACACTTGGCACACACAACGAAATCCAAAAATAAAAGAATAAGGTGGTTATTTTATAATAATCATAGGGAAGACACTGAGTGCATACGACGAAATTCAAATAAAAAAGAGTAAAATGATTATTTTAATAATAGTCATAGTTTAGTAATACATTCAATCGTATATGCGTGGGCTGGAATGATGACCACACAAATCACATCCGTGAGAACCAAGATACCGTATCTGTAGGCGAGGGGCACGGGGAACTTCATATACAGGGTGATTCTTTTATCAAACAACACTCATTACTTGAAAAAGTATTGACTTTTTTCAAATTTTTTTTTTTTCAAAATTGTAGATTTATGCTGTTCTAGAATTGTATATTTTTTTATATTTTTCACCCTTATATTTAATAGATAAACCACTATCAACTTTTGATTTTCAAATGGTAACCTATACTAAAAATTTCATAATTGAATAAAACAATTTTTTTCATTAATTATTACGTTCAAATTTTCATTTTTCATTAATCCGTTGATGAGATATTGCTCCTCAAAGTTAGGTGGTTTTTGGAGATAGTTATAGTGTGTAAATGTGTTATACCTCGTCAGTAGATACCTAACCTATCAGGATTTTTATGTCCCGGGGCAAAAGATATCACACTTTTCAAATCAACTCAAGTTGTGGGTACAGTAAGCTTAAGTTGTGCCCCTAAATGTATTTTATAATACCCATTTGACTGGGTGTCATGTAGTTCGCCCCACTGAATGTGATCTCGCCACTGGTCATAATAATACTTATCTAATATAAAGACCAGAAGTTAAAAGTAATAAATTTGATATTATTCGAACCCAAGATATATGTATACAATAGTGATAACTGATATTCATTGTACCTACTCGCTACAATTAACTTATTGTCATGATGTCATATTTTAAGTAATCGGACCATTAGTGTCACTCGTGGTGGCATACCTACTCACGTCGTATACCCCCCGTAAAACCCTCGACCACCCTCCATACCTATGGAGTACGCCGTAACGGCCTACGGATAAGAAGACAGAACAATACGGGTACTACGATATGGTTTATTAGGCTGATTTGCGATTATGTGAAATCGTGGGTAAAACTAATTTTGATCAGCTGTTATTTGTTTCGTTCGCTGTGGACGATTAAAGTCTGGTTCCATGGTTACATGATATGGAAGTAAACCTTATACCTGGTTAACGTTAATCACATACCAACAATACGTTGAGTGAATAAACGGTTATAATTTAGGTTATAATTTTATAAGATAACTGATAAGTCATAACAACAATATTTGAATCGTGAGTCGGTAATAAGTAGGTATTACCTAATATTTAATAAAGTTTTTTATTTGTTAATACTTAACAATTTTAAGTGTTTAAATTTTAATGGTGAATTTATAATATTATTAGTTCTTGTATATGTATACTTAAATTATAATATTTACCACTTTTTGTATTTTATTTAGTAATTTAATCAAACATTTAAGTACCTAAATTGGTTAATCGCACGTTAATTGGATAATTTGCAATTCAATTTATACAATGTACCTATTGGTAAGTTTTACTAGTTGGTAGTTTCAAAAATTAAAATTAATAAAACAATATATCTCATTAACTTAAAA
Organism: Macrosiphum euphorbiae; assembly: GCA_949089665.1. Classification (NCBI taxonomy): domain Eukaryota; kingdom Metazoa; phylum Arthropoda; class Insecta; order Hemiptera; family Aphididae; genus Macrosiphum; species Macrosiphum euphorbiae. The sequence goes on along the minus strand of CARXXK010000001.1, from coordinate 179,466,791 downwards.
CATTTTGATTTCAGTTCAATCATTTATACATATACAATTTTTGTTCAAATGTCTACCTAACCAATGAAAAACTGGTACTTAGTAAATACAAAATGGAATATTACTATGGTAATTATAGTTACAACCATCTAAGATGTTTCTGAGAGTTTTTTTTGTATTTTACTTGCACATTTAAATGTGGCATATTGATAGTCTATTAAGACAGATGATTTGAAGCACAAACTGGGTCTTTAAAATGTTGTCTGATAGTAGATTTCACAATGAAATATGTAAATCAGGAAAATCAATATTATACATATTCAATATTAAATATTTTAAATATTTCAACAGACTATAAAATAAATTAAGTGAGTATTAATATCTTTAACTGTAATATTATTAAATTATTATATTGACATACAAATATTTTAAATAATCAGGATTATTGGGAAGAAGTAGAAAAAATCTAGTTGGACTATAACTACACATTACCAATGATATGTATTGAAAAGATGATGTTGTTGTAATTGAAGAGAGTGAAAAAGACATAACTAACATGTTCGAAGAAATGAACGACACGCTTAAAGAACACTTAAACTTCACATACCTATTCAATCACAAGCGATGAGAAAAGTCGTACATATACAGTATGTAGAATAGCGCATGCCAAACAGGCCTACTATAAAAAAATTAATCTTTTTACCTCAAATAGAATAAGTTGGGACAGCAGAAAATCACTTATAAAAGGCTTTGTGTGGAATGTAGATCTATATGGAGCAGAGATTGGGACACTACTGAAGACTGAGAAAGCCAAAATAAAAGCTTTTAAAGTATGATGTTGGAAAACGATGAAAATTCAATAGACAGAAAAGATAAAAAAAATGTTGAGGTATTCAGGAGAATCAAAAATCAATACAGAGTACGCTAAGATTGAGAAGAAAAGCATGGATCGGACACGTAATCAGGAGGAAACCTGGAAAAGGAAGGCCTAGAACTCCATTTCTGAAGCAAGTGATTGAAGATACCAGAATAGGAACATACTGGAAGTTGAAGAGGAATATAAGTGGAGAGGGACATCAGTAATCATTTAACCGATTTTCGGAATGAAAAAAAAAAAAATAATGTATTGAAAACTAAAAATTGTGCTAATGTTAAAGCTTTATAATTTGTATGCTAGTTTATAAATAATTTAAATTAGGTGACAACATCAATCATTACAACTTAAAAGATAATATACATATGTATAGATATTTATTTTGTGTTTAATATGTAGATTATGTCCTAAATCAAATTAAGAATTTTTAGCTGGCTATGTGATTAATAATAATTTTATTTTTTATTTTAACATTTTTTTTTTTTTTTACGGACAAGCCCTTTAACAAAAGAGATATAATAATCTAAACATCAAAAAACATTAGTCTACTGTGCTACATTGTATAATGTCATAATGATAAATACTAAATTATTTCTGTCAATGATTGGTGTTGTCACCAAATAATAATTAGTACTAAATTCAAGTTAGAATATTATTAACACCATTTTTAAATTTTGCTTTTTAAGTCTGGGGTGATTGAAAAGTTTGTTTTAATTTTTTGAATACACGTTTTATCTTTACTCATATTTTGCATATTAACTGCAAAACGAACATTTAGATTAAACTGTATCATCATTTTGAAATAGGTTTTTCATAGTCCTAGGCTTATTAAGGTAAAATTGTTTAATGGTTCATAATAATATCAGTATAATATGTGAGGAATTTTGCCGTGAACAGGGTTCAGGGCTAAACAAAACCTAAAATCATCAAATCAAACGCTTAAAAAAACATTTAAATAATCAAAATTAAGCAATCTAAAAAATGGTTATTCTCTCCCTAGTTTTTGTTAGTGGTTATCACTTGCATCATATTAAAGTAGAAAATATACATTAAAAAATTTAAAACGTGGGGTGCTATAATATTTCATATTTTAAAAACATTAAATTGGGGGTATTTCACTATAATAATGATAGTTTAATCTAAAAAAACAAGAGGTGCTAAAGACCCGTTTGCACCCTCTAGTTGCGCCAATGGTCTCAAACCCTATTCACGACATTGAAAATATTTTTTTTTTTTACATAAAATATAATTATATAAGTTGATCGTGCCCTATATGTATATTTGGATGTATGTCATTGTTATTTAAATACCTATATATTGATTAAATTCATGTGATTGGTCAAAAAGACCTAGTCCTACAAAGTATATTACAACTATTGAAGCTATGTATGGTGAATTATTTATATTATACTAATATTTGATTTGAAATTGTAAATGTATTAAATTGAAATTGCAAACATCAAAAAAAGTGTTGTTTATACTTAATATTAAATTAGTTCAGAGTATTGTATTTCCAGATTTGTAATAAACATGCTCAAATGATATTTTATATGAGAAGAGGATATTTGATTTGTTAAAAAAAAAAAAAAAAAATTATCACTAAAAAACTTAAATCCTAATAGGCATTTACATGTTCAAAGTATCCAAAAGGTAAACAGCATAAAATAGATATATTAAATCTATAATAATAATTAACACATTATTTTGTATTAGTTAAATCTACCAAAGCTATACACAGTTATATGTATATTATATGTATAAAAAAAAAAATTAAGTTACCTATTAAGTTAATTTATTGTTAATATTATGCCATTATGGTCCATTATTAAATATGGTTATTATATCATATATTGTATATTTATGCAGTATGCACCATGCTATAAATTATAATAGTCAGTAACGAGTAACAGACAACTACAGACAATAAATTACTGTACACTACTACAGCAGCGATTTAAAACAGTTAACAGTTGTTGCAACTGTAGTACAGGCAGTCTACTAGAGTAACAAAAACGGGATTTTATTTGTGACATAAATAAACAGCAAGTTACTGTTACTATTTATTTTGTAAATACACATGTTGGTAACACTGTATTTTCTGTATGATAGACAGTTATAATGATAAACCATGGACAACCCATAGAGTAAGATAGAGGAGCCGTTCTGTATCTTGCATGTATATTTTATTGCATCAAAGAACGACGGATTTTAACAGTTTGACCTCCATGAAAAAAAAAAAATTGTACATTTAATTTTAATTTTTGACATACTGTATGTGTTAATATCTCTTATCATAATATTATCATGCAGTTGTATTATTATTTATTTGTGTCTTATTATTGTCTATATTAAATTAAATTCTCGTTAATTAACCGGTATTTGAGCATAGAACAAATTTGAGTCAAATTTTAATAATGCCGAGTTGTTTCATTTGTGGGAGAACAAGAAATAGCAAATCCAAATCCGAAAACATTACTTTTCACAGGTACCCAGTGGCGGAACTAGGGGGGTGAAGCCGGGGATTGATCCCCGGGCGTAAAATTTTAGTGGGCGTAATTTTTCTTTAGTTCTTTATTTAATGCTTGGTGATAGAAGTTAAGAAAACATTTTTATTTCACATTATTTGTTTATGATGTTGTAGTGATGACGTTGGAATTAATGAAAAAAAAAAATAAAGTTAATGGTATTATGAATAGAATATAGATTCGTATTAGTATACTAAGTATATACTGGTATACTGGCATTAGCATACCTACTGCAAGCATATACAACTAATATACTATAATTATTAAGATTCTGAGTGAAAATGTAACTAGTAACTATACCTATAGGCATTTATTGATGCTGTGTTTTCGTTAAAATTTCTGATACCTACACAATAACTGTTATAAGATTATCAATTAACGTACGATACGTATATTATATCTGTACTTATATTAAAAATGATGTTAATATATAGTTTTTTTTTTTTTTTTTTTTTATTGATCTTAAGCTTCGGCAACTATGGCCATTAGCTGTAATGGTATATAGTTTATAATATTATATATTATAATATTTACCAAGATTGTTATACATTTGTTTATGTTTAAAAAAAAAGATTTGATTTTAAATATTTACTTTTTCATTTTTTCTATTATAAATTGTTTAATTAAATACAATTTTTTACTGGCCTAAATTGTGTACCCTAATCAGAATAAATGATTTTATATTTTACCATACAAATCTATTATAATTAAAGGCTGAGGCGCATAGAACCAAAACAGCAAAAGGGTTTATAATTTTTATACAGGATATGTAGGTAATTAAAGTTTTGATTATTTTTCAACATTTATATATAACTAATATTATTATTATTTCTAATAATAAATACAATTAAGTAACCACTACAGTATTTCCAGTAATTGAAAATGTATCAACAATATGTTAACTAAGTTTTTAAATTCAAAGTGTTTTTGGTGTGATAGTTTATTAGTATAAACTTGGTTACACCACAGTCCACAGAATATATTAATTAATATATATTTTTTTATTTTATTTTTATTTTATTTTTATTTTAAATATAAACGGACTTAAGTCCTTAACAATATTTTGTGTGTATACACGCTAATAATAACACAATGATAATAGTAATGACAAATAATAATAGTAATGACAAATAATAATATAAGCTACATAATACAGTTAAATAAGTTACAAATATATACAAGAGAATGAAAAAGTTAAATAACAACAAAGAAAGATATAAGTCGAGACATTATTATGTGTTTAAAAGTTAATAAGTATGTTTGTAATTTTAGTTCCAGTTATGATAAAACAATTGTAGGGAATGATATTGTATTTTCAAGCTTGGTCTATGATTGGGCTTAATTTTAATATTTTCCCCGGGCGTAAAAATTCTTAGATCCGCCTCTGCGAGGTACCTATGACTTATTAATTTTTATTAAAATATGTGGTAAATATATACGAGATAATTGTTCCAGTTTTCCTTCGAAAAGTTTTATTTTGGAAAAATGGAAAGAATTTATCATTAGTAATAACCGAACTCCGGAAGACATCAATGAAAATAGTGTTATATGTTCTTGTCATTTTAAACCAGAGTCTTTTATTGTTCATAATCGATATAGAATATTACAAAAACATGCTGTTCCAACAATAATAATATCTAGGGTAAAATGTGTAAGTTCTAAGGTCATACATTTTATTGAAAATAGTTTAAATACATGATTTTTTTATTTTTTTTCTTTACCTATCTACTACCTATAGGCAAAAATGATATTTTCTAAACTTAAAGAAGAGGTGTTCAAGACTAACTCATATACTACTGCTAGTTCAAACCTTCAAATGAAAAGAATCCTACGTAAAGTAACTACATTTTTTTTTTAATAATAATAACTTATCTAACGACTTCATAGAATATAACTTGCTCTATGAATGACTATTACTGGTAATAATTTTTTTTTAGGTAACTGAGAACAGTGAACCTGAAAATGGTATTCTACCATTAGGTGATATTGATTTGGATCAATCTATGCCAAGTATTTCATCAGATACCTTTAAAACATCTATTCCTACTGTTAAAGTAAGCAATTATAGCTACTCGTATAAGTATCTACTTTATTTAATTGTATTATTTGTACAAAAATATTTCTTTCTTAGCTAACTGATAATGTTGAGCCTGTGGACGGTATTTATACCATTGGTTGATATTGATTTGGATCAATCTATGCCAAGTATTTCACCAGATACCTTTAACACTTCGATTCCTACTGTTGAGGTAAGCAATTTATAGTTATAGCTAGTAATTTATATTATTTATTAATATTCATCTATAACTTAATTTTTAGAAAAAATTTAAATCATCTTATTATGCTGCGTCTACTTCTTGTGCCGAAGATACATCTAGACGCTCTTTTCTTAAATATGGAATTCGTCAGTTGTCCAATGAAATTCAAATCAAAAACAGTAAATTAAGAAAATTACAATTAACTATTCGACGTCAAGAAAAAAGGATTGCTTCAATGGCAGAAATCATTAAAAGTTTAAAATCTAAAAATCTTTTAAATGAAAATGATTCTAATATTCTTTTTGAATCTTTTGGTAAACATGCTGATTTAATAACAAATTGGTCTAAAAAAAACTTAGGGAAAAAAGTGCCAAAAAAATTTAGTCCTTCTATTAGACAATTTGCTTTATCGCTACACTTTTTTTCACCAAAAGCTTATCAATATGTTAGAAAACAATTTAACACAGTTTTACTACATACACGCACTTTGAGCAAGTGGTATTCACACATAGATGCTAATCCTGGTTTTACCAGTGAAGCTTTTAAATCGTTAACTTTAAAGGCAACTCATTCTAGAGCTCCAATTTATTGTAGTCTAATGCTAGATGAAATGGCTATAAGACAGCATCTTGAATTTAGTGGTACAAAATATTTTGGAAGAGTTGATTTTGGTAACGGTTTAGATAGTGATTCTTTAGATTTAGCTAAAATGCTTGGTGTTCATGGTTGTTTCTATTAACGAGAGTTGGAAACTTCCAATTGGATATTTTTTGACATCTAACTTAACTAGCATGCAAAAAGCGGAATTAACAAAACAAGCTTTGTATCTTTTAAAAAGCACTGGCATAAATGTAGTTAGTGTATCATTAGATGGTTGTTCAACTAATTTAAGTATGGCACGGATTTTAGGTTGCGACTTCAACTATGAAACATTGAAGACTAATATTATTTTAGAATTATCTGACAATCAAAAAGAAAATATTTGCTTATTTCTAGATCCTGCTCACATGATAAAGCTTGTGCGAAACACATTTGGCGAAAAAAAATATTCCAATACAAGAATGATTATATTAAGTTTGATTTTATTGAAGCTTTATTTATATTGCAGGAACAAGAAGGATGTTACTTAGCGAATAAGTTACGAAAACAACATATATTTTATTTTAAGCAAAAGATGAAAGTCAAACTGGCTACACAATTGCTTAGTAAATCAGTTGCAGATGCACTGAAGTTTTGCAAGTATAAATTAAATATTGAAGATTTTGCAGGTGTGGATGCAACAGTCAACTTTATTGAATTATTTAATTCAGCATTTGATATATTAAATTCACGCTCTATTAATGCTGTCGGTGAAAAAAAAGCTCTGTGTAAACAAAACTTTCAATATATTGCAGAATTCACTGAAATGTTTACTGAATACGTGAAAGATTTAAAAGTTAAAGAGAAAAATGATTTTATACCAGTATTAGAGTCAAACAGAAAAACAGGGTTCATTGGCATACTGGTTTGTTTAAATTCTTTATTGCAATTGCATTCTAAATTAATAGCTACTGGTGTACTTGAATATTTTAAATTATATAAAATAAGCCAGGATCACCTGGAAATATTTTTTGGGAGTATTAGAGCTCAAGGGGGATATAATAACAACCCAACTGCACGTCAGTTCCAATCGGCCTACAAAAAATTAGTTACTAGAGTAAATGACATAGAATCTTTTAATACGGGAAATTGTATACCACTTGAGCATATTGACATCCTCAATTATTCAAGTTCAGATCCCATAAAAGTAATTAACTTAAATAGTAATAATTATAATAATAAATTAGATCTAATTCTATCTGAGAGTGAAATATTAGAAAATAATCAGTCAGTAGACTCATATATAAATGACCATGATTATATTTGTAAGCCTAATGAATATAGCATTAGTAATTTCACAAAAGAAGTTACCATTTACATTGCAGGGTTTGTTGTTTATAAATTGGCATCAGTCCTCCGTTGTGAGGTTTGCATCAAATCTTTATGTGCTATTGATAAAGGTATGTTTTTAAACTCACTAATAACCATGAAAAATAGAGGTGGTGAAAAAGGTGGTCTTATGTACCCTAGCAATGATGTGCTTGAAATTTGTTTCGAGACTGAAAAGCTTTTAAAGATGTATAACTTTGAAACTAGAGCAATTAATACCATAGCAATCCAATCCAAAATTCTCAATTATGTTTTATCCCATCGAAAAATATTTAAATCATTAGAGTTTCATAGTGCTGAAAGTAATAGTCCTTTCTCGGATCATGTTACACTATTAATTAAATCCATATCATATACATATGTGAAACTTAAAATCAGTCATAGCTTAAGAGCTCGTAATGAAAACCCATCTTTAAGGACTTGGTATAATAAGTTAATACTTTTTAGAGGCCAATGAAAAACAATTTTTATAATGACTTATATTTTGTATTTTTTTTTAATATGTTGTAATTTCATTATAAGTTTAATTGATGAAACATGAATTTTAATTTTTAAAATTTTTAATTGTGTAATATAGCTATCTTTTTTATCATGTACAATATATTATGTGTAATAAATCATTTCATATTACCAAAAAGGCTACACTGCTAAAATCCGTCACTTTATGCATCAACCAAAACGCGGAACGGCTCCTCTATCTTACTCTATGGGACAACCACGAATGGATCTTCGCAGGAAAAAATTTTTTGTGTCCGTATATAATATTGCCTACATTTAGCCCCTTTTTTGCAGTTATCAAAATGAGATAACATTGATAAACCGATAACATAATTTTCATTATAAATATAATATTATATTTTATTAGGTATATTAATTATAATTAAAATAGTTAAATACATTAATAGTTAATAAGTTATTAAAAAACACAATATAGTAATTTAAAATTTAAAAATACACAATTCATTGAGAATACAGTATAAATGTACAACATATTTAGGTGGAACATTATTTTAAATTTTCAATCTTTAGCTATAAAAGGTAAATTATATAATACAATTTTAAATTTGATAAATATTTTCAAAATTCGAACTAATACCCAGATAGCAATTGTGAAATGATATTTTTATTATTACAGTACACAAATATTGTTATAAAAATAATGTTATTATAATAACATAACTATCCAACTAACATAATATTTTTACATTATAAATTATAATTAAAATAAATAAATATATTAATAGTTAATAAATTTAATAATACACAATTCAAAAAAAACACAATATTCATTATTCACTTACGATCGTCATTTAAAAGATACAATTCAACAAAATATTAAGAAATTCATTTTCTTTTAGCACTAAAAGAATGATCGTCATATGAATGAACATTTAAAACACTTGTATTATTCAGTAAGGATTTTCTTATTATATTACCTTCACTCGACGACAATTGATGAAATTCAAGTTTATTTTTTTTATTTTTAGTAAAGAAACGTGGTTGTTTTTCAATATTATTTTTATGTTGATTGTATTTATATCTTCTGTTTGCATAGGTTTTGATTCGTTTGTAAGTAATTCAATAATTTTATTGCGATGTTTTAAAATATGTTTTTTTGTGTACTGTAATAATAATAATATTATTACACAACAGGGGCGCACCCAGGATTTTTTTTTGGGGAGGGCTAAATTCACATAATTTTAATATTAATAAATAATAGGTAGTATTTTTTTTGAAATATGTACAAAAATCATTAAGCCTAGAATTGTGTATTTTTAAATTTTAAATTACGATATTGTGTTTTTTAATAACTTATTAACTATTAATGTATTTAACTATTTTAATTATAATTAATATAATAAAATATAATATTATAATTTATAATGAAAATTATGTTATCGGTTTATCAATGTTGTCACATTTTGAAAACTGCAAAAAAGGGGCTAAATGTAGGCAATATTATATACGGACACAAAATTTTTTTTCCTGCGAAGATCCATTCGTGGACAACCACGGACTAAGATATACAGGACTGGACACGACAAGGTTGGAGGGTGTGGGGGGGTTGACTACGAAATGTTTTACAACAGGCAGTGTTCGGGGGGATATTTTCCTTTTAGCATTACTAGCGCCGTCCTAGTGGATACTTATGGAACTAGAACACATCATACAAATTTCTAGTTCCATAAGTATCCACTAAGACGGCGCTAGTAATGCTAAAAGGAAAATATCCCCCCGAACTCCGCCTGTTGTAAAACATTTCGTAACCACAATATTCATCTCGTGTCCAGTCCTGTATATCTTAGTCCGTGTGGACAACATTAACTTGTATGGACTAAAATAATTCTGTATTTCCGTATGTTAGTCTATGGTGTGTCGTAGCATAGAATAGAGATTAAATTGTGATCGAAGCTACAAACAGAAGCAGACCAATAATAATATGATTGTTTGTTATTGTATGTAGGTATTATCGGCTGTCAGGTACAAAGATTATCACCGCTATATCTTGGGTCGAACGATATCGAATTTATTACTTGTAACTTCTGGTCTTTATAATTGATAATAATTATTTCGACCACTGACCAGTGCCGCAATCACCTTCGTGGGGTGAACTTCATGACTCCCTGAAAGATGGGCATAATAAAATACATTTAGGGGCTCTAAGTACTTTATGAACTGATTTGAAAAGTGTGATATATTTTGCCCCGGGACATAAAAATCCTGATAGCTGCGGTATCTACTGACGAGGTATAACACATTTACACACTATAACTATCTCCAAAAACCACCTAACTTTGAGGAGCAATATCTCATCAACGGATTAACGAAAAATGAAAATTTGAACGTAATAATTAATGAAAAAAATAGTTTTATTCAATTATGAAATTTTTAGTATAGGTTACCATTTGAAAATCAAAAGTTGATAGTGGTTTACCTATTAAATATAAGGGTGAAAAATATAAAAAAATATACAATTCTAGAACAGCATAAATCTACAATTTTGAAAAAAAAAAATTTGAAAAAAGTCAATTCTTTTCCAAATAATGAGTGTTGTTTGATAAAAGAATCACCCTGTATAAGGGAGCCCGAATAGGCCTGTTTTCAGACGTGTACTACCACCCATTAGTGCAAGCACCTTCACGTCACTCTGAACAATATTATTTTGGACTTAGTAAAATTATCGAAGTACAATAATAAAACTCACAATATTATATTATACAACAACTGTTCTATTATTAATTTAACAACCACGACTACAACATCGGAAGAAGTGACTGCGACCTGTACATTAACGTATTGGTAGCCACTTATCTACTATTAGCACTACGATAGTAGGTACCAAGCACCAAGATATCAACAAACTAACAATATTATAAGATTATGATTGCGAAAAAATAATAATAAAAAAAATATATTATTGTTAAACATAGAGAATACTAACATAAATATTAATTAAATTTATATTGTAATAACTTAACAGTAATGAAATATCAATGTTGTAAAATAATAGAAAAATATATTGTGGATTGTACTTTATATTTTTGTTTATAATATTGTATTGTGAATTTTTGTAACCAATAATGTATCCAAATCATATAACTGTAAACAAACATATGTAAACATAAAAATGTAATAATTAATGTATGTAAAATTTTTCTATAGGAAGGTGCTTGAAGTAACAGAAAGTTAAATTGAGTTAATTTTTCTCGTTTAGACGATAAAAATGAATTTTTAAAGGTGGAGATGTAGTAAGCGAGTTACTACGCAAAATTTAAGTCCCGACAGGTAACATATTTAACATAATATACCGTAGATAGGTAATGGTCTGTAGATATATCAAATAGAAACTAGTTAACCTTTTTGGTTGTACTTAATCAAAGAAACCATGGGGAATATAACGCCAAAAACGAACGCGTAAACAAAATTGCGATTAATAAATGTAAGGCTCAAGGAGACACGATATTCAAACTAAAACCACAATAGATTAGCACGACTTTGCAATCATGTAGAATAGGCGGATGTGATAAATGCGATAGCGTTATATGAGAGAAATTCAATATAGAAATAGTATGGTTCATTATAATAAAATTGACAGTCACAAATTATCTGTCAGTACATTATAGTAATACCCACAGGGTCGGACTGGCCCGGGCCGCTAGTCCGCAATTGCGGACGGGGCCCTGGCTTAATTATGGTAATTGGGGGCCCCTGATTTTGTACCTATTAATATTATTATTATTCGTTTAGAGTAAATAGAAATACGAAATAAACATTTTTTTTTCAAATCAAGAAACGTATTTTTGTTTACAATCTTGAGACGTTCTCAAAAAATATTAAAATAATGAAATATGAAAGGAAAAAAAAAATTAAATAATGACATTATCATTATCATTCTAAGAATTTAGTAGCTATCTAGTGTCTATATACAAATATGTATCATTGATTTTAAATAGTGTAAAATTGTTGTGACTATTAAGAGGATGTCAGTGCACTATTTGTTTTCTCTCTCTGGCCCACGAGCAACATATACAAAAAGCATTAACGCAGAATCATTTTTTCTATGTTTTTACGTTATCTTAGAGTAAAATCTTCCATTACAAAAAAGATAGAGAATAATATTTTTGAGGGAATGACATATCGATTTTGTATTTTATTGTTATTTGACTTTGTATTCTACTTTCAAAATAAACAAAAAAATTTTGTAAATTTAAATTATGTTTAAATTGTTTTGAAACAATATTTAGACAAATCTATAAGTCATTCCCTCGAAAATATTATTCTCTATCTTTTTTGTAATAGGTGATTTTACTCTAAGATTACTTAAAAACATAGAAAAAAAGATTCTGAGTAATGGGTTTTGTCTGTGTTGTGCGTGGGCCAGACAGAGAAAACAAACAGTGCTCTGACATCTTCTTAAACAATATTATAATACTATATTTATACGGACGTATGCGTATGACTTGGTATTATTTCGCATTATAACTGATTTTAACTGTATTAATATATTTTGGATAATTATTGTACTCGTGCACAATTTGAACCGGTGTTTTTCTTTATTTGATGTCACAGAACGTGATGTAGCCAGTATAGGGGCTACGCCCCAGTGGCGTAATTTGTGGGTTGGATAGGAGGGATTTCCCCTGTCTGATAATAAAAACAGTCTGATGGGTCTCTTGTCGTCAATTTACTTAGGACCTGCAGAAAATGTCTTAGCATTTTAGAATATGCTCAATATAATTTCTATATTGAAAATATAGTAAAACCAGTTAATATATCAAAAGATTGAATTTCAGTTAGGTACCTACGTATTTAGTTATTTGTGCCTATATGGCTGTATGATAAATATGGAAGTTGGCAATTGTATTGAAAAAAAAAAGTGTTCTATGTGACTATGTAAGTACATGAAAATTGTATTGCGAGCGAAGCGAGTTTTTTTCGGGCTAATTAAAACATTTGCCTGTTGGGTGCCCTTTTTTCCAAATCGCGGACTGGGCCTTTTCGAGCCAGTCCGACACTGAATACCCAGAATAGATTAGGAATTTCGCAAGTGCGTAGTTAGGTCGATGGCCACATAGACCACATCCGTTAGAACCGCGATACAGCATCACTAGGCAAGGGGAGCGGGGACCGGACTATAAGAGGGACCCCGAAACGGCCTGTATTCAGAAGTGTCTACTCATCGCTACTACAAGCACTTTCACGCAACTTTGTGTAACGATTGACATTTGGACTTAGCACATTTGTGATTATTGGAACTCTAATAAACAACAGTATAATTTGGCATTTGTGTTATAATTATTCAACTGATACCTCATCATCACAGTAAACGGTCTAGCTACCTGCAAACGTTAATATACTAGTAGCCATAAGAGCAACCAGTTTATTACAACATTTACACACTATAACTATCTCCAAAAACCACCTAACTTTGAGAAGCAATATCTCATCAACGGATTAACGAAAAATGAAAATTTGAACGTAATAATTAATGAAAAAAATAGTTTTATTCAAAAATGAAATTTTAAGTATAGGTTACCATTTGAAAATCAAAAGTTGATAGTGGTTTACCTGATAAATATAAGGGTGAAAAATATAAAAAAAACATACAATTCTAGAACAGCGTAAATCTACAATTTTGAAAAAAAAAAAATTTGAAAAAAGTCAATACTTTTTCAAATAATGAGTGTTATTTGATAAAAGAAGCACTCTGTATTTTGTGAGTCATAGACTGTTTTACAAAATTAGCCATAGAATTAAAATCTAAAACTGCTAAAGAAATTTCAAATGCAATGTCTAAAATACTGCTCACATAGTCACATGCACACCAAAACTATTACAGCTTGATAATGGTAATGAATTTTACAATTCAACATTCGACTCATTGATGGAAAAGCATTACATACACAAATATTCAGCTCCATGCCCCCGGCACCCCCACCTCTACATTTTTAAACTTGAAGTGTGCTTCAACGCGTTGTTTCGACGTTTGTGCTTTCACCGTTCCCGAGATATAGAACTTTCTAAGTGGAGGTGCCAGGGACATGCTCAGCACCCCCACCTCAAATATTTTAAGTTTGAAGTGGGCTATTCGTTTGTGCTTGTTTGTGCTCTTCACCCTAACATGCAAAAAATTACTTGTTGAGTTGAGTCGTTTTCTTCGTTGAAGATCCTTATGAATTGTACAGCCTCTGTAGTTAGCAGGATGATTGCCAGAGCAGAGGGCGCATTTTGGAGGGACATCGCGTGTATTGGGGCAGTCAGGTGACAGATGATCGGCTCCGCATCGAACGCATCTGGGTTGATAACCACAGTACGCTTTGGTGTGCCCGTATTGTTGGCAGTTATAGCATTAACTTATTATTTTTGGTTTGTACGGTTCTTCGATTTTGATTTTAGTGTGGAGAAAGGAAGTCAATTGAAAAATTTCTTTTGACCTATGTGTTGGTTCGAGGTCGACAAAGAACAGAGGAAGGCGATTTTTATTCACTCTATGTAGGACGTTGGTGACTTGTCTTACTTCAAATAGGCGTATTTTAAGTTCATCTTTGATTAGGTCTAGTGGTGTGGAGGGGTGAAGGTTACGGATAACTACTCTGAGTGGTTTGTCTTCTTTTAACTGGTACGTATGGAACTCAGCTTCTTCTGCTTTAAGGTAGTGAACAAGGGCTCTGTATTCCGCAGGGGTTGAAGTTTGAATTTTTAAACTATCATTTGATGACTTGCAGATAAAGTTATCGACGCCGATTTCTTCGATTAGAGCCGAGCAAAGGCCAGGGAAATCTATTACGTTTTTAATAAAGATTGGAGGAGGGGGTTTGAATACTTCATCGACTTCGTCAGTTTCAGCACAATCCAGAGGATTGACCTCATTTGGCAGTTTTTGAGAAGGTTCATCTTGAGAAAGTGATTGAAAGCGGTTGGGTGTGGCGAAGATTTTTTTATTTTTTTTTTTCTGATTATTTGCAGTGGGAGATGACGGATTGGATGTTGCATTTGATGAACTGGATAGATTACGTTTGTTTGTTTGAGTTGTCCAGCCAGAACCTGAGGTGTTCGTATTTGTGTCCATTTGAGACGATTCGAGGAGACCGTTTTTGTAGTTGGGCATTATAGAGGACTTTCCGCTGTATCGATTGGTACCGAACGTTATCTAACTTTTGGTTACGGAGTTAAAATTTATACGGTGTTTTTTGTTTTTTAAACAACTATATTAAATGAAATAATTTAATGTAGAGAAAAAATATTTTTTTTGTGTCTGCCATCACCTTTTAGCACGGTAAAAATGCTCGGATTTTCTTCAACAGTACCTTTTCTGATAGGAAAGAGAATCTAGTTAGTACTTTGGGGGGTCAAACATTTTTCAATAGTTTTGAAAGCGCTGAGAAAACAAATAAAAATTAAGGAAAAAGAGGAATTTTTACGCAATAGGTAGGTACCAATTTTCGACAAATTCGATTTTGGTTATTGGTATAACTCTAAAGTAAATGACATGCAGTAGAGTAGATACATGAAATTTTGACTGAATGTTTATATAAGCATTTTCTACACTCAATAAAATTTTCAAAATATTTTGACTTATTTTGAGCTCTTTACGGTCATTCTCAGTTTCCAATTTTTTTAGTTTTTTTTCTATAAATATTAATAACATTTTATTTATTGGGTAAATATTCTTGAAAATTTAATAGAAGACTCTTAATATAATATTTCAAAGGCAGATGAAAAATATTAAAAATCCGTAGTCACAATTTCTTTTTCTAAGCATTTAAAGTTCACATTTTGACAAAATTTGAAAATCTCGAAAATTATCAATCATTGTAAGAAATAAATTATAAAATGTTCAGTTTTTATAGCTAAAGATTGCAAATTTAAAACAAAGGTTCTCATAAATAGTTCCTACTGTAACCAAAAATTCTAAAAAATATATGGACACAGTTATTTTTTACAGACATTTTAAATTCAAATTTGGACGAAATTACATATTAAAATCAATATTAACGATCTTTGTTTTTGTTGTAATTTAAAAATATTATTGGGGGATATATGAAACTGAAAAATCAAAATATTTTGGCCCATCCATACAATCTACCATAGTATAAGGAATTATGAATTATGCTCATGATAAGACTGTGCATATTTTAAGAAATTTATTCATAAATTCCATATAATTTAATAGGTACCATCGAAAAGTATATAATATGTCTTATACCTAGACTGACATACCGTCTCCGCTCAGAATCGTTTTTCTCATACAATGATATTATATTATTATATCATTGCATTCAAATTTAATACCATCCATTATGCAGTGACCCACTTGTAACCTACGTCCTACAGTACAGCAGAGCGACATCCACTTACCCACCTTTTTTTGGTTTGTTATAGGTAGGAAAACTTATGCGAAATCTTCTATTAAAAATTTTAAACTTAGTTATGATAAGCACAAAAAAAAAATTAAAAAAAAACACATTATTGTAAAATTAATAAATTCTTTCGCTCCGCTCCGATCTAATAAGATTCATCGCCTTGATTTTTTACGTAAGTATTGCCGCCTTAGAATTGAAAGTTACATATACATTGTGTATTCTATTGAACATATTTTTAGTAACTTAACTAAATTATTTGTTTTTTGGTAGAATAACTGATATGCATAACTGTTTTATATTGTATATGCTGTACAATTAATATTTTTAGGAGTTGCCGTTGCTAAAAATAGTGTATGGAAAGAAATAAGTTGCACTATTGGTGACCGAATGTCTAGCAACGCTATTCATTTATTTGTTCATGAGGGGAGGTATGGAATTAAGGAGAAACTTGGCATATCAACTATACAAAATTTAATCCCTAAGGTTCATGCTGAAAGTAATAATATTAATATATTAGATGATAATGGTATGTACACATTTAAGCATAAAGCAGTATTTTTTATTGGAATATAAGAAGGTTTTTTTTATAAATGTCTAGAAAGCCTGATTAGTAGCGACAGTGATGGGACAGAAATGCCAACAAAAGAATTTGTTTTCACATTTTCAGCAGATGAGTGGAATCAAATACATCCTCATGAAGTTTTTTACAAGTTGAATGATAAATCAAGACCCATGCAAAATTCCAAGTAATTCTAGGTTAATTAATTTATGATGTCTATAGTTATGATAAGTTTTTTTTTTTTATAACAGATTATATTATTGTTTTCCAAAATGTAATTGGTCGCCGATTCTAGCTGAGCATTTCTGGGAGCACACTAAATTACCGTGTTGTTTATCATTCCGTAGAGGTAAAGTGACTCCAAATGGAAATAATTATGCAGTAGTTGTCGCCCGATGCTCAATTTGTGGATCAAACTTTAAAGGAATTATACATGACAGACCATGTGATAACTCTAGGTATTTTTGTCTGATATATTTATTATTTTGCAATAGTTGGAAATAAATTTTAGATTCATTGAAAACTGAAAAGAAAAAAATTGGTTAAATAAGCCAATTTTTAGGCAAAATCAGTTTCTGAAATGATTTTCATATTTTGTTATATTTAAAAAAATATTCATGGGGACTTTATTATTTTATTTCATTATACACAATCACATTTGTAAATGTATATAAACACATTTATTTTTACAGACATTTTAAATTAAAATTTAAATAAAATTACATATTAAAACCAAGAATAATACGATTTTAGTTGTTTCGTTGTAATTTTTAAATATTATTTGTTGAAATATGAAACTTTTAGAGTATGTTGTTATATTTTATATACACACAATGCCATTTTAAAATGTAGTTTTTTTTGAAAAAATAAATTTAACCTATTTTAGTAAATACTAATACTAATATTAATTACTCCATTCACAATAATATTGTCATAAAATATACTTAGTAAAATATCATAGGCTGACTGATGGAATTCTATTTTCCCACTTTTTCTTATATTTAACTTTTATAATTATAGAGTACTGATGCATTGTATTTATTCTGGTAATTTCAATGAAGAACATAAAAGTAAGCGTAAACGCCGAATGCTAGGTCCATTAATTAAGAAATCCTCTAATTCCTTGGTTAATGAAGGTGTGGCATGTGAAAATTACAGGGAAAAAGAAGCTATGCGCCTTATGAAGATGGGTAAGAAACATAAATGGTAATAAATAAATATTGTACAGTGTAAATTTTAGTTAAATGTGTAAATTATTATTTGATAATAATTGTACATTTGTAAACGATATTATGTAAGGCAGCGTTTTCAATTTATTCCTCTACCGGAATGCTTAGACCCTTTACTCTAAGTACTCTAAGGCTTGGTAAAAATTATATGTATGTAATAAAA
Organism: Macrosiphum euphorbiae; assembly: GCA_949089665.1. Taxonomy (NCBI): domain Eukaryota; kingdom Metazoa; phylum Arthropoda; class Insecta; order Hemiptera; family Aphididae; genus Macrosiphum; species Macrosiphum euphorbiae. The sequence goes on along the minus strand of CARXXK010000001.1, from coordinate 179,448,372 downwards.
ATAACCTAACTTACCAATAATAAATCATACAAGTTCACAGACCATTCGGCATACTTGTGGACCCCAAAGGGTCCGTGGACCACAGTTTGGGAAACTCTTATCGAAGGCATAATGCTATAAGAGATATTTATTTGAATTTTGACGTATAAATTAAATAATTATAATTTTGTTTTTTTCTTGAAATAAATTTGAAAAAACTGTTAAAACACTCTTATGATTCTATTTTGTACACATACATAAAATATTTTAAACCATGTTTAAATACTAATTTGCAAAAAGAATTTCTTACAAAAGTCTATACACTACCGACTTAGTTATGATAAAAATATTTATTAGGGGATTGTGAACCAGCAATTTTACCAACGGGAAACGCCCTTCGGCTTCAAAAGTCAAAACAAATTCGAGCTAATAAAAGAAACGATGATACTTTAACAGCATTAACTATGATGAAGAGTGAAGACGATTTCAAAGGTGTCATACGAGATATAGGGTGTGATCCTTTTTTTGTTCACTACCATTCAAATGAACAAATACATCTATATCGAAACCATTGTAAAAATAAAACTAAGCCAACATTGGTTATTGATGCAACTGGCTCAGTTATCAAAAAATTCAAAAAACTAAGCCTCGGAAATTCTAATGTTGTATACTTATATGAATGTGTAGCTTATGATAAGACACCTGGACATAGTTTTACAGTTACCAACATGATTAGCGAAAGGCATTCAAACTCAGCGATTGCAAATTGGTTAGGACAGTGGGCTGCATGTGATGTACCAAAGCCCAAAGAAACAATATGTGATAACTCTCTAGCTCTTTTATCTGCTATTTCTCAAGTGTTCACACAGTATTCTTTGCTACAAGATTATGTAAGAATGTGTGCAGATATCCTCACTGGTCGTATAGCTTCAGATTTGCATTGGACTCCCAGATGTTTTATCAGGATCGATGTTGCACATTTTATGAAAATTGTCTGCCGATGGGTTCCATTAAAACATGTTTCTAGAAGAGTTCGAGAAGTTATTTTAAGAGCAGTTGGGTTAATCGTTAAGAGTCAGTCACTACCTGATGTACGTTCAATGCTGCTAACTTTATTTGTTGTACTATCCAATGAAACAGACGGTGTTAAAATGTCCACTAATTTGGATACTCCATGTGAAAAATATAAAAAAAAATTACTTCACGCGACATCTACAGGTTTTCAAGGTAAATTATAATAGTTTTTGAATTTTTATAGTACTTATATATTATAAATAAAAATAATTGTTGTGTGACAAAATAAAATTGATACCTATCCAGTTAATACAGTTCAGAGGGGATTTGGCTGATAAGGCCACCTGCCCCAGACAGCAGGATGTTTGAGGGGCATCCGGATGCCGGAATAATATAACAATTTGTAAAACTTTTAACATGACGAAGAGCTTTTTTTAAAATTCGATTTGGTTTATCTTCAAAACACAACCATGAATCGATGCCTTAATAACTTATAATAATCGATAAAACATAATATATATCGACGGTAACTAATGATTATTTCTCTATCGTTTACGTGCAACCGTAAAAACTGAGTCAGTATCATTATTGTGATTTAAATAAATGAAAATAAAATAAAATTTATAATTTTAATTAACTTAAAAAACCTTTTTTAAAGCTAATTGGTAATTTTAGGACTTATTTTTACTCTTTGAAGAGTTAATAAAATTATATTATTATAATATTGCTATCTTAAAATTAATTTTTAAATTTGTTATAAATGAACAGCGATTTTCAAATATGAAATAACAACGTTTTAAGTAGATAGTTACCGATACTTCCATGCTAATAAATTATAATATACTTTTTCTGTAGATTTCCAAGAAGAATTTAATAAAATATTAACACTGGTAGAAGACGAAGATGAGACACGTGCAATTTTAGAAGAGGAATTTGAGAGGCAAAATGTAGGTCTATATAATTTTGAAAACCCTTTTCAATCTTGGGCAACATGTGTATTCGATGAAAGTAAAACTTTTATAGAAGAAGGTGTTGGCATAAATCCATTTTACTGTCCTTCCTTAGTGCCAATTATTATAAAAAGTTTAAAACTTCTTCCACTTTGGTCAGGAATAATGATTCCTATATTTGGTTATGGTGAAGAAGTAGCTTCATCGGCAACCGTTGAGTCAAGCTTCAAAAAATTAAAGCAGTTGACTTTCAAAAATATTCAACTACCAACAAACATTGAAATTTTTTTAGAAAATCATGTGTTATCTTTGAAAGGGGCATCAGTTATACGAGGGCAAAATAGTTCTGTACTATCATCTGTACTAGAAGAGAACAACAGCTCATCTCAAAATGAAATAAATCAACAAACTTCACCACTGCATCTGACAAAAACTTCATTTTCAAGATTAAGTTCACCGGAGTTTTCTTACCGAACAATTGACGAAAGTACAATAGAAATAATTAACAAACCTAAAATCAACTTTGAATCAAATAATAGAAATAACAATGATTCAGACGATAGTATCAAAGATACGCATAATAATTTCATAGCATCACCACCCAAACATTTCACGGATAGTAACATTAAAATCTCATCAAAAAGGCTACGTTCTAATTCCAATGAATTTCCATTGAATATTTTTCCGGGAAATGTTGTATCCACTTTACGTTGTCCTTTATGTAAATCGGGAAATCTTCCTTCGGAAATTGGAACTCATAAATGTATGATATGCCTGGTTGCAGTTCATGATATTCCATCTTGCTCTACTCAAAGAAAGGGAAACAAAGACCTTAGAATTTGTTTAACTTGCTCTGAAGATGTTTTGGATGTTTTGGATGAATTGGAAGAAAATAAATCTGTTGAAACTTGGAACCGCACATCAAAAAAGCAACGAAATTCTAATTCCTACCTTTGTCCTAATCCTAACCTGCGACACCTTCAGCTAAAAAGCTCAAAACGCATACAATCACTACCACTACTAAAGAATGGCTCCCGTGCACAGGAATTGAAAAGTTGTACCATAAAAAATGTAGGGAAAGTTATTATAAGTAATACATGTGCATTCGATACGGTGTCTTCAATTTTAATGGTGGCTATCTGTGATAGCGATGACTACAAAGTAAAAGTTGATGAATGCGATAATGAATTCTTAAAATTCACCGCAGAATTAATAACTAATGGTATCACATCGAAGACATACTCAAATAGAGCTGAGATCATGGTAATATTATCTAACAAAGTTAATTTTATAGTATATATTTAACATAATTAAGAAGATGCCACACCTGAATGTATTGTCTCTATCTATCGAACGTATAAAATAACATCTTTTAAGTTCACAACAATCTATTTTATTGTGATGTTTATAATTAGAATTAATTGATAAATTATAGAATAACTAGCTGACCCCGTGCACTTCGTTGCCCATTAAAAAAGGCTAGCTACTCTGTATGATTCAAATTTTAATAAATTCGTTATTAAATCCATATAATAGTGTTCAAAACTTAAAAAGTTTCATTAATCATCTTGAATCTCAAAATATTTGTGCTTGCATCACTTTAAAATACAAATTTTGGAAAATGCCCTCTTGGTGCACACTTACATGGCGGTTCGAAGATACCGTAAAAATGGTAAATCTCAAGCTATCATTTTATAGGCTCTACATTAATCAAAACATGTTCGATTATATTACATTATACCATTCCACCCATCATAACCATGCGAGCAGTATATTGTCAGGTAGGCAATCCACCCATGGTGGATTGCAGACCCCGCAAAGTGCATAAGTAAGTGTATATTATACATATATAGAAGGTGTCCACCGTAGATCTCAAAATCCCCGTTTGAGCACCTCCTCGAGTTGGACCTAGGAGAGTATAAAATAGAATATGAACTATTCTCAGACCTACCAAATATACACAAACAATTTCATAAAAATTGGTCGTTCCATATCGGAAGAGTTCGATAACAAACGCTGATCCTATGCACTTTGTTCCCGTTAAAAATTTCAACTATAAAAAAAATTATGATTATTCGACTTCTTTTAGATATAACTCGCTGCAGTAAGTGCAACTCATCCACCTTGTTAGACAGTGTTCATAACTTTGATTTTATGCATTCGTGTACCTGATATTCCCGAATGACCAATGGCAACCAAAATAAATAAATACTGATTTCTACTAATTATTTCTCCTGTAACTTATAGTGTAAATCTCAAAATCCCAGTTTGAGCACATCCCCCGGTTGGACCTAGGGGTATGAAAAATAGATGTTAGCCGATTCTCATACCTCCTGAATATGCATAAAAATTTCATAAAAATCGGTCAAGCCGTTTCGGAGGAGTATCGAGACTAATCTCTTTATATAATGGTATAGATAATTATAGATTAGCATTATCCTTCGGCAACCGTCCCCTAGCAACATCCCTTAGCAACCGTAAATAAATAAATAAACAAAAATTTCTATCGTGAATTATCAAAATTCCTGTTTGAGCACCTTACGGAGGTGATATAGTCACCTGGTGGCGAGTGGCATCAATGAGCATATTGATACCAATTTTCATAATAATCGGACAAGTAGTTTTTGAGTTCATCGATTACATACAGACAAACTTTCATTTTTATTTATATAGAAGATAGAGGTGAGATTATTTTTTTGGGCATCTGGGAATTTTTTTTACCTCTATCAAAAAGAAAGAGTTCACCATAAAGTCACGCAGCCATACGATATTTGAGATTTTTATACATTATTTTTTTACTATTTCAATTTATTATTTACAAGTATGAGTGTATACAACGTCTCCGACCAGAATCGTTCTTCGTATCCAATGATTTATCATTGAATTCAAATATAACACAACCATTACAATTACATGCTCCACAACTACTGTACAGTAGTCTCCACATTTTTTATTGATATTTTAATTAATTTAATTAAAAATTTTACATTTCATAAACTTTAAAATTATTTTAACATGCCCAGTAATTAAAAGTCATAAATACATCTCAGTTTCCGTATATAATAATCTGATATTTAAATTTTAAAATAGGTCAATAAACTATAATTTTACGAATGAACTCTAATTTTATGAATGATAGAGTAAAATGGATTATTTGAGTATGGCGTCCTCTTAATTATTAATAAAATGTATATAATATTTACATTTACATACGTTACTTTTATTATAGTTAAACAGACTTAATCCAGAATTGGAGATGTTAGGATTTAACACTACTTTGGCAAAGTGTGAGACAGTTTCCAGCAATATATTTAACTACACACTGGCGGATTTACCCTCGGCGTATGATTACGTAAAATGTAATATTTTAACTTGTGGAAGGAAAAATGAAACTCCAATACCAGTTACGATTATAACATATACAACAAATAGTGATGGCATACAAGGATTACAAAACTATTTGAATTCTAGAATTAATATTGAAACGATGAAGTGTAGTTATATTAATGATGATAATGAACCATGCGATGGACTAAAAACAAAGACAACTAAAACATCGGGATTTCATTTATTTGTGGAAATAATAAATTGGGAAGGTATCAAAACTAATAATAAACATAAAATAAAGCGTAATAAATGCAATATTTGTATTTTTATAGGAAACGACAATGTTAACTTCAGCAGTGAAGCTGTTCCACAACTGAATATATCATTGAGGGATATACCTCAAATACTTATCAGCTCAGGAACAACTTATGAATTAAGAGGTGTTGGTTGTTATCGGCGTAGTCTAAATAGTTTAAGAGCATCTACTGGACATAACTATGCATGTAGTAAGCGTGGAACAAATAGTTGGGAAATTTTTGATGACTTACAAAAGAATGTGAAGCATATTAAATCGTCAACTATAGTTCCATGTGAATTTCTTATATATACGATTTAATTTATTTTTATTATTATGTTCAAAAAGTTTATTTTTATTTTTAATATTTTTTTTATTATTATTTTATGCTTTGAAAGGAATCAAATATACAACCCAGATTTTTAACTCAGAATCATTGATTGATAAATATAGACGTGTGTGAAGTTGCCCCCCCCCCCCATGTTGTCAAATAATTAATATATAATTATTCATCAACTATTTGAAACGATGATTTCATACATTGCCACTCAATACATTCAACAAAATTTATATTTTTCTACTGGGAGGAAAAACTTCACATTGCACCCCGAAATTGTACCAAATCAATACTGGTCCCAAAATGTTTAGCTGATTAATAACTATTTACAACGATGGTTTTATAATTTGCAACTAGATACATTTCTCACAAAAGCCATTTCACAATTTTCAATAGTGGCTATTAAGACTGAAATCATACTAAAAAAGTACTATTCATCAGTATTAAATATATTCATTAGCTTGTGTGGTGACTAATGTAATTAAAATAACAGTCGCGTGTGGGAAATGTATGTAAAAATGTAAGCTGTATATTATGTTTGATAGTTCGTAGCAAATATATACTTTTATTGAACACCATAAGTAAGGAAAATATAACTGTATAAATAATACATTTCCATGCACTTGACCAATCAAATTAATATGATACGGTCCAATGCTGAAAGTACGGAAAAAGTTCAAAAATATTAGCAAATCAAAAATCTAAATTTGGTAAAAAATCTATATTCAATTAAAAAATCTTGAAGAAGTCTAAATAGAAATTAAAAAAAATCAAGAATTTGTTATCAAATTAAAATGTATTAATTTAATTTCATTAATCTAATTAAATTTTTTATATAATTTTTTACCAAAAAAGTACCCACGGGAATCGTTTATTTGCGGCCGGAATTCTTTCGTAAGAATTCCGAAACCTATCATAGGAATTCATAGGAATGACGTACTAATTATAGGAAAAAAAAAATTCAGGAAAACCAATTATTAGCCATGGGTGGGGCTGGAGACACGTGTTCCCAGCCCCACCCACGGGAATCGTTTATTTGCGGCCGGAATTCTTTCGTAGGAATTCCGAAACCTATCATAGGAATTCATAGGAATGACGTACTAATTATAGGAATAAAAAAAATTCAGGAAAACCAATTATTAGCCGTGGGTGGGGCTGGAGACACGTGTTCCCAGCCCCACCCACGGGAATCGTTTATTTGCGGCCGGAATTCTTTCGTAGGAGTTCCGAAACCTATCATAGGAATTCATAGGAATGACGTACTAATTATAGGAATAAAAAAAATTCAGGAAAACCAATTATTAGCCATGGGTGGGGCTGGAGACACGTGTTCCCAGCCCCACCCACGGGAATCGTTTATTTGCGGCCGGAATTCTTTCGTAGGAATTCCGAAACCTATCATAGGAATTCATAGGAATGACGTACTAATTATAGGAATAAAAAAAATTCAGGAAAACCAATTATTAGCCGTGGGTGGGGCTGGAGACACGTGTTCCCAGCCCCACCCACGGGAATCGTTTATTTGCGGCCGGAATTCTTTCGTAGGAATTCCGAAACCTATCATAGGAATTCATAGGAATGACGTACTAATTATAAGAATAAAAAAAATTCAGGAAAACCAATTATTAGCCACGGGTGGGGCTGGAGACACGTGTTCCCAGCCCCACCCACGGGAATCGTTTATTTGCGGCCGGAATTCTTTCGTAAGAATTCCGAAACCTATCATAGGAATTCATAGGAATGACGTACTAATTATAGGAAAAAAAAAATTCAGGAAAACCAATTATTAGCCATGGGTGGGGCTGGAGACACGTGTTCCCAGCCCCACCCACGGGAATCGTTTATTTGCGGCCGGAATTCTTTCGTAGGAATTCCGAAACCTATCATAGGAATTCATAGGAATGACGTACTAATTATAGGAATAAAAAAAATTCAGGAAAACCAATTATTAGCCGTGGGTGGGGCTGGAGACACGTGTTCCCAGCCCCACCCACGGGAATCGTTTATTTGCGGCCGGAATTCTTTCGTAAGAATTCCGAAACCTATCATAGGAATTCATAGGAATGACGTACTAATTATAGGAATAAAAAAAATTCAGGAAAACCAATTATTAGCCATGGGTGGGGCTGGAGACACGTGTTCCCAGCCCCACCCATGGGAATCGTTTATTTGCGGCCGGAATTCTTTCGTAGGAGTTCCGAAACCTATCATAGGAATTCATAGGAATGACGTACTAATTATAGGAATAAAAAAAATTCAGGAAAACCAATTATTAGCCATGGGTGGGGCTGGAGACACGTGTTCCCAGCCCCACTTACGGGAATCGTTTATTTGCGGCCGGAATTCTTTCGTAGGAATTCCAAAACCTATCATAGGAATTCATAGGAATGACGTACTAATTATAGGAATAAAAAAAAATAAGAATATTGTGATGGGTGGGGCTGGGGACATGTACGTTGTTTTCACCTAGCCAATATTATTTTATCGACATTAATCGAAAATTTCATATGGCTATAATTAGCTACAACTAGTTCAACACGATTCAAAATATTTTGAAATCGTTATATTCATTGAAAATGTCATATATCTATGATCATAACTCATACGTTTTAGAGTTTAACCAAAATCGATTTTGTCGAATTTTAGATTCTGAGCGGAGCGATGAATGTATTGATTTTACAATGAAGAGTGATGGAAAGTGAATATCGTTAGTGCATTGGGGAGGTCAAAATTTAAGATTCCCAGTACTTTTCAAAAGCGCCATGAAAAACAAAAGAATAATTAAGGAAAAACGGGAATTTTTAAGCAAAATCGATTTTTCAGAAAATTGAATTTGGTTTTTGATGTAACTTTAAAAAAAATGACCGTAGATACATGAAATTTTCACTGGTTGTTTATATTTGAATTTTCTATACCCGATAAAATGTTTAAAATATTTTGATTTATTTTGAACTGATTAGGGACATTTTCATTTTTCTTTTTTTTTTTAGTATTTTTTCTAAAAATATCAATAAAACTTTATTTGTTGGTTGAAAAAGCTTGGAAATTTAATAGAAGGCTCCTAGTATATTGTTTCAAAGGCAGATGAAAAACATTAAAAATCTTTAGTCACAGTTTTTTTTTACAAGCATTTAAAGTTCAAAATTTGACAAAATATGGAAAAATCACGAAAAATAGCAAATTATTTTGAGTTAAGAATTCGTAAAAATTTTTCTTTTTAAATCTAAGATTTGAAAATGTAATACAAGATTACTCATAAGCAGGGTTGGGCAGTAATCAGTTACATGTATCAAAGTTACGTAACCCTGTTACTTTTGTAACTTGTAACTTGTAATCGGTTACACAATTTTTAAGCATCTTTTAAATGTAACGAGTTACAATTCGTTTTGTAACTTGTAACAATAGATACATGTAACTTCAGTTAAAAGTATCGTCTTGTATCATTTTTTTTTATTTTGTACCATAGCTGGTTTTGTACAATACTAACCAATATTATTTCAATTTGTGTTAAGAGTTTTCAATCTTGTTTTATTCGTTTTTTTCGCCTGGGAAAACCATAGATACGATAGTAATATAGTATGTAATTGGCATAATCTCTCTTCTATGGCAATAGGTATGTATCATTTGACAATTTGACATTGACATTTCCTAATCTAATCATATAAAGAGTAACGATAAACACAACTCTAATAAATATTATAAAAATAAAATTGGAAATTTGTAGGTACTTTGAACAAGGCATTGGTACATTATTACCGGTTTTTCGACGTCGTTCACCGTCCACCGAAGTTAGTCGCGTATCAGTTATGGTTATACACTTATACTTAATATAATAATATTGGTATTTTTTCGAGTTTTGACGCGTTTTTCCGTTAAAGATGGATAATGAAAATAAAACACCCGTTATATTAGATGGAACATTTTTTGAAGTTGTAATTGTTAAGAACGAAATTGTAAAAGCAATATGTATGATATGTAAGGAACAGAAGAATGAAAAAAAAAACAATATCTGGTTCTTTTAAACACACTTCTAATTTCTTGCTGAAAAATATATAGAGAATTCTTCTCGCACTGAGTTATCAGTAGATAATGTAGACGATGAAGACTTTTTGATATTTTCTTCTCAGGAACAATGTTTTGATTCTAGGGCTAATTTAGAAGTAGTTCAGTTTTTTAATAATAAAAATAAGGCATTAACATGTTTAGACAGTTACCCTACTATAAAAAAATTATTCATCAGATACAATACAAGTTTACCATCATCAGCTCCAGTTGAAAGATTGTTTTCATTTGCTGGATTTATTCATGCTCCAAATAGAAGTAATTTATCGAACACTAATTTCGAAAAACTTGTGTTTCTTAAAGGAAATGATATTTATAGGTAATATTATTAAAATATATTGTAAGTTATAGTGCTAATAACATGGACAATATGGTCAGTATGATTGACTTGTTTTTAATTGATTTTTAAAAACTAAACATTTTTTATGTACATTTATATGCTTATCAATAGTTATTAAAAGTGTAATATAATTTTAAATAATATGATATCTATGTAACAAAACTAAGATAAAAATTATCCACTCATTTGAAATTTATTATAAATTATGCGACCATTAATGATATTCCTAACCTTAGTTGGCCTAACCATAGTAAATACTAAATAATAATATAATATATAATATAAGTAATATATTATATAACTAACCAAGATAATTTCAATTTTTGATGTAAATTGTGTTTTGTGCATTTAAAATATTATGTATAAGTATAAGTATATATGTAATATAAGTAATTATTTAATATATTATAATTAATAAATAATATATAATTTTAAATACTTGCATAGAATAGTAAACATGTATTATATTAGTTTTAACATAATATTGTAAAAATAAATTTTATTGACTGAAAATTATATTATTATTTTTACAAAAATTTAATAAATTATGTGTAACTTGTAACTTATAATGTAACTAAGTTACAATAACTTTAACTTGTAACCAGTTACTCAGGATATATATAACATGTAACTTGCAATCAGTTATCCAAAATTAAAGTAACTTGTAACTTGTATCCAGTTACACTGTGTAATGTAACTTGCCCATCCCTGCTCATAAGTTTGTCTACCTTTCTCAATAAAAAAATCTCTACCGGACAGTCAAATTAAATTTTTATGAGCGTTTGAAATTCAAATTTTTACAACATTGGATATTCACTCGATTTCTCATGTAGCGATTTCCTTATTTTATTGTAATTCATAAACAAATAATTATAGATACATGAAAATTTCACTGAATGTTTATATTAGCATTTCCTATACACCATACAATTTTGAAAATATTTCGACTCTTTTTGAGCTGTTTACGGATATTTTCATTTTTCAATTTTTTTAGTTTTTTTTTCTATGAATATCAATAAAGTTTTATCTGTTGGGCCAAAAAGTGTAAAAATTTAATACAAGGCTCCTGATATATTGTTACAAAATCAGTTGAAAAATATTTAAAATACATAGGCACAATTTTTTTTTTATAAGCATTTATACATCGAATTTTGACAGAATTTATCAAAATCTCGAAAATTATCTATCATTGTAATTAATAAATTATAAAATGTTCAGTTTTTATAGCTAAGGATTGCAAATTTAAAAAAAGGTTCTCATAAATAGTTCATACTGTAACCAAAAAATCTAAAAAATATATGAACACAGTTATTTTTTACAGACATTTTAAATTCAAATTTGGACGAAATTACATATTAAAAAACCTAGAATAACTATTTTAGTTATTTTGTTGTGATTGAATAATATTATTCGTGGGTACTTGAAACTTCTAAAGTGTACTATTATATATCTATGATAGTATCACGGTTTTTGTTGATGTATAACGCGTTATAAGTACCTAATGGATATTGTGATATGATTAATTTGGAATTTATTATAGGTACCTATTATAGGTCAAATTTTGGTTTAGTACCATAGACTTGTATATAATATGTCTTATACCTAGACTCACATACCGTCTCCGCTCAGAATCGTTTTTCTTATACAATGATATTATATCGTTGAATTCAAATTTAATATCATCCATTATACAGGGACCCACTTGTAACCTACTGTACAGCCGAGCGACACCCACTTGCCAACCTTTTTTAACAACAAATTTTTTTTCAACTGTATTAATTTTAGGAGAAGATATGATTTCTGTTGAAAGTGAAGCTTGACGGACTAATGATGTTAGCATTAATATAATAAGTAATAACACGACAATATGATTATGTATAAGTATAATATATAATAACGTACAACTGGACAATTAAACTGTGACTATACACACACACCGCGTACACTCGGTATGACAGCGTCTGTGCAAGTAAATATTACATACATCAAAGGCCCTATTTATATGAACAATCGAGGCCATCCCGTATCCGTATATAATATAGAAAGCGATAGTAAAGGTGTTACACAGCTATATCGTAACTGCATAAGTATCTATTAGAAAACGACATTGTACACGCACGTGTGTTTACATGGTTTGAATACTAATATTAATTGTATATTTCAACACCCTCCCTCAATTAATAATTTCTTTAATTGTAGTCACTCCTATGGCTGACCGTAACTTCTCGAATCGTTCCTTAACCAAAGGCTTGGTTAGAATGTCCGCAATCTGGTCCTCTGTTCCAATGTACTGTAGTTGGAATTGTCCTTCTTCGTATTTCTCCCGTATGAAGTGGTACCGTACGTCTATGTGTTTAGTCCTCTTATGAAACTCCGGATTCTTAACTAAACAAATAGCACTCTGATTATCTATAAATAATACCGGTTGTTTATCACCTGTTTTTGATAAGCTTATTATCAACCGCGTAATCCACATGATCCCTTTTACAGCTTCACTGGCCGAAATATATTCAGCCTCGGTCGATGACAATGACACACAATGTTGTCTCTGCGATGTCCATGAAATTATGCTCGACCCGTATCTAAATAGAAATCCTGACGTTGAACGTCGTGTCTGAACGTCACCTGCGTAATCTGAATCGCTAAATATTTCTAATGACAATTGTGTATTATGATTAAAATACAAGCCATAATTAAATGTTCGCTTGATATATCGTATAATCCGTTTTACCAAGTTCCAATGAGCTTTAGTTGGTTTTGCTAAGTAACGACTAGCAAAGTTTACTGCATATGCTATATCTGGTCTCGTTACCTGTGATAAAAACAGTAAGCTACCTACTGCCTGCCTATAAGGTATTTCTTCACTTAATATCTCCGATTCTTCCTTTTGTTCAATAGTATGTGATTTGTCTATCGGAATTGAAAGTTCCTTGGCGTCCAGCATATTAAATTTATTAATTATGCTACATGCATAATTTGTCTGATGCACAAATAATGAACCATTTTTCATTAAGTTTACCTGCATACCTAGAAAATATTCTAAGTTTCCCTTTTTAACCTCAAACTCTTTCTCCAAGTTCGTTAAAAGTTTCTCTATTATCTCTTCATTATCTGCCGCGATTAAACCATCGTCAACAAATATTGCAAGAATAATTTGGCTGTTATCAGCTTTGAATACACATGCATCCGCTTCGGTACATTGTAAACCAAATGCATTCAAAAAGTTCTTAAAGCGTATATTCCAACATCTTGGACTTTGTTTTAAGCCATACAAACTTCGCTGAAGCTTACATACTTGATTTGAGCCATCTTCGTAACCTGGTGGTTGTACCATGTATATTTCTTCCTGTAGTTCCCCGTACAGAAATGCTGTCTTGATGTCGAATTGTCGTAGTATTAATTTTTCCACAGCTGCTACTGCGAATATCGCCCTTATTGATTCGTATCTGACCACTGGCGAAAATGTTTCATGGTAATCTATACCATATTTCTGTGAACAACCCTTAATGACCAATCTGGCCTTAAATTTATCTATACTACCGTCAATTTTATATTTGGTTTTGAACACCCATGCATTTCGTAATGCAACTTTATCCTGTGGCAAATCGACTAGAGTCCAAGTCTGATTTTCGTGTAATGAATTAATTTCGTCGTTCATAGCATTATTCCATTCATTTTTGTTTGACCCAGTAATTGCCTCATCATAATTCAATGGACTGACACAGTTAGCAATAAAAGTCTGAACATTATACCTGTCCGGCTTCTTAAGTGTATTCCTGTCACGTAGAACCATAACATTTCTATCATCGACTATATTTTCGTCCTTCTTACGCACGCCCGTTGAATTAATTTGAGTGTCTGTAAACTCTAATGTGTCTGCAATTACATTTTCATAATTATTACATTCGTCTTCGAATATAATGTCTCTGCACACGGATATTTTATTTGTTTTCGAATACCATACACGATAACCTTTCGTGCTGTTCGAATATCCAACAAATATTCCTTTTTCACTTTTTGGATCCCATTTCTGACGTTTTTGCTTTGGTATGTGTGTATATACCGCAGTACCAAAAACTCGTAAATGTTTAATATCTGGCACGACTTTATAATATAACTCGTAAGGTGGCTTACCAATCTGTGAACTCGTTCCGGTTAGATTAAGTGTATAAACCGCTGTGTTCACAGCTTCTGCCCATAATGACACGTCAAGATTTTTCGCACATATCATTGTCCTGGCAGCTTCTACGATTGTTCTGTTATCACGCTCGACTTTCCCGTTCTGTTCCGGCGTATATGCTACCGTAGTTTGGTGTCGTATGCCATATTTCTGTAGAATACCTGTAATATCCTTGTTTACAAATTCTAACCCATTATCTGTCCTTAATATTTTGACTTTAGATCCTGTTTCTGTTTTAACACTTTTTATAAATGTTTCCATAATATTTTTTACTTCATATTTATTCTTAATAAAATATACTGTTCTGTAATGTGAATAGTCATCTCTAAATAGTAAAAAATATTTTGACATACCGATAGAGTCCCTCTGCATCGGTCCACATAAATCTGCATGTATTAAATCGCCGACGTTAAAATATTCGGTCTCACTTTTACTGAACGATTGACGGTTTTGTTTCCCGATTATGCAGTCGCTGCATACAAATTGATCGTCCTTGGCTGAATAATCAATATTATGTTTTGCCAAAAAATTCCTCACGTATTGAATATTCTGGTGAGCTAAACGCTTATGCCATACTTCTAATCGTTTTTCTACTGCAATGTTCGCAAAACATTCAGCTTTCGATGGTGCTTCAACTTTGATCTGTAATTCAAACAACCTACCGCATCTTGTGCCTATGCATACAGGAATCCCGTTTCTTTTGAACACACACGTTTTATTGTCTGACGTTAGTTCTAAACCTTTGTCTAACGCTGACCCGCACGAGAATAAATTAAATTTTAATCCCGGCACGTGCAATACATTTGCCAAGTAATTTTTATTCCAATTACCGTTCACGTATGATAGTATATTAATATTACCTTTTCCTGTTGCATATAGATTTGTTCCGTCACCTATTGTTACCTGTTGTGTATATTTCAATGGTTCATAACTTGTAAACCATTCTAGGTTCGCGCTCATATGATCCGACGCGCCTGAGTCTAAAACCCACGTATCTGTTGTAGTTTCATTTATCCTTGACTCGCTTACAAATGCATTTAAATTTGTACCTGTAGTACCGGTTTTCCCACCTTTCATACTACTTAGAAAATTCTTACAGTTTCTTTTATAATGACCAATTTTACCACAGTTATAACATTTAACATTACTTTTATTAGTAAATTGTTTTTTACCTTTACCATAACTGCCGTTTTTTCCATCGGATCTGTTTTGAAATTTGGCTGGAAATGCACTCGATTTCTCTTGTTCACCAACTTCACCTTTGATCTGGATAACCCGTGATTCTTCAATCAACAACCGACTAGTTAAATTATTTATATTTTTACTTCCCGTTGGGACTGAATCCCAAGCACTGTAAAAATGATTATATTCTTTTGGTAATGTCATTAGTATTTTTGTCATAACCATGTTATCCGTAACTGGTTCACCCGCTACTCTCAGTTTCCTTCCTAAATTGACCAATTTAGAAATATGCGTCGACATGTCATCTGTCGACTCCTTTGAATAACTGAAAAATTGTTGTTGAAGCAAATGTATACTTGCCTCAGACTTCTGCTCGTAAATACTCAGCAGTTTCTCCCACATTTCCAATGCAGTCTCACAGTTAATCAAATATTGTAATGGACCATCGTCCACTGAGGTAACTATTATTTTCTGACATTTACCGTCCGCTTTTTGCCAAGCGTTTGTCTGCCTTTGCCAACGTGTTTTGGCATCCTCGTCGGTCTCTCCTGCCGACTTTTTTATAGGTAGACTTGGTTTCGTCCATTCACCTGAAACTATCTCACCTACTTCCAAGGCATTTAGAATGACCTTCATCTGGAATTTCCATAACGACCAGTTTTCCGCACATAATTTGTTATCTTCACCGTGTCTTCCATGACCGATGATTTCCCGTATACTTGACCTGTATAACAATTTATAACAAAACTTTACCTATGTACACTGTTCCGCCGTTTTCCGAAATCCTGGATATCTCCGACTGGTTGTAGTTTTCTGCGTTAATACAGATATAAAAATACTTCGATCATGAATCCACTAGACTTATGTCTTGGTTATTGACTGGGCCCATAACCTGTTGAAAGTGAAGCTTGACGGACTAATGATGTTAGCATTAATATAATAAGTAATAACACGACAATATGATTATGTATAAGTATAATATATAATAACGTACAACTGGACAATTAAACTGTGACTATACACACACACCGCGTACACTCGGTATGACAGCGTCTGTGCAAGTAAATATTACATACATCAAAGGCCCTATTTATATGAACAATCGAGGCCATCCCGTATCCGTATATAATATAGAAAGCGATAGTAAAGGTGTTACACAGCTATATCGTAACTGCATAAGTATCTATTAGAAAACGACATTGTACACGCACGTGTGTTTACATGGTTTGAATACTAATATTAATTGTATATTTCAACAATTT
>CARXXK010000001.1:179388738-179431434 GCA_949089665.1 Macrosiphum euphorbiae | reverse complement strand
CTAACCAACCTAGCCACAAACTGAGATGAAATTCTGAGTCAAATGTATAACTCTTAAGCCGCGTCGCCGTGCTCGCGAAAAGCGAACGCCGTTTGACGGCCGGCAAAAAGCGTTTGAGCGGGCGATCCGACCGCGTCGGCGAGCAGACGACCGGCTCCGCCGCCCTCGGACGTATAATACCCGAGCTTTGCGAAAAAAATCGAACCTCGAGACGCACGTATTTATGCCTGTATATAGCGGTACCTACTCTCGTTTAAGCGACGCCGGTCCTCCCCGGGACTCGTTGTTGAAAAATTTGGGCAGCGCGCCGGCTATAAATTTAGTGGAGAACGCGAATAAGATCCAAACGGGGAGGTCGATACGCCCCAAAACGCCTAAAACTCGAATTTTCGAAAAAAAACGGCATTAAACGCGGGCGAAAGCGGCGCTCGGTTCGCACGCGATATCCACCGCGGAGGGCCCGCAGGGAAAAAAGTACGGCGGACTTATAATAGTAAATTTAGCGAGGAATGCGAATAAGGTCCAAACGGGGCGGCCCGAGGCACCGAGGGGAGTAAAAGTCGAAAATTTTGAAAAAAAAATCGTGAAAAGTGATAACGCAGCGACGGCTCCGCAAAAAACAAAGCGACGCATGTATTTATGCCTGTATATAGCGATACATACACGGTACCTACTCAAGTTTCCGCTCACGTTTAACCTCCCCTGGACTCGTTTTTGAAAAGTAGGGATATAGTAGTCGAATATAAATGTAGCGTGGAACGCGAATACGTCTCCAACGGGGAGGTGGGAAGTCTCGTAGAGGTGCTAAACGCGACTCCAGTCGAAAAAGTCGGGAAAACCGTCGAAACGGCGACGACGCGGCGCTCTCCGCGATCGACGCTTTAGCCGAGGGACTCGTTTTTGATAAAGTAGGGCCGCGCGAAGACTATAAATTTAGCGGGGAACGCGAATAAGATCCAAACGGGGAGGTCGATACGCTCTAAAACGCCTAAAACTCGAATTTTCGAAAAGAACGGCAAAAAACGGGGTCGACGGCGGCGCTCATATCGATATCCTCCGCCTCGGGTTCGCTGGGAAAAAAGCAGGGCCGCGCGGCGACTATAAATCTAGCGGAGAACGCGAATAAGGTCCGAACGGGGCCCCCAGGCCCCCCAGGGGGGGCAAAGCCGAAAGAATCTGAAAATTTTGAAAAAAACGTTAAAAAGTGATAAGAGGAGTGATAACGCAGCGACGGCTCCGCCGCCGCCGGGAGACCGCCCATGGAATTTTCTCATTGGCGAGGTTGACTAAGTCAGGGCCGATTTAACGCATAGGGAGCGCCACACTGGTTTTCGTTTATTATAGTAAGACTAGCTCTCCGAGATTCGATTTCGGAAGCTGCAGTGGTCTGTTGGTCTGGTCAGTAGTATAAAATAGACAATTCGAACACACAATGGAGCTGATCCGCTGATCCCTGCTGGTCGCGCTCGTGCGCGAGATATATATTATCACTTATCATTATTACCGTTATCACTTATCATTATTACTGTGGTAATACCCGCGCGTTACCACTGTTGTGGTCCGAAACGTGGTTCGGGTGCGGCGACGGATATTACTTTACGTTTTATTTACCAAAATCAGAAGGTTTAAAGAAGGTAGGTAGTTAATAATATAACAACAGTTTCGACGTACGATCGGAGTGTATTATTTAGACACAAAAATAATTAATATACAAAAATGACATATATAAGTTAAACGGGTAAGTATAAAAAAAGGCGAGTCGTCGAGACGTGGGGCTGCTCGAGTTGAGAGGTCGAGAGCGAAAAAGCGAGTGACGAGAGTAGCGGGCGACGGCGGCTTCGAGCGCGTAACGGCGAAGTCGCCGCGCGAGGCGGGAGAAAAAGTCGAGCGGCGGGTCGTCACGTGACCAAAGACGGTACAACATTTTATAATAATTTCACAGAGACAATAAATAAAACGAATACAATATAAATCACATGACGAATACAATGTAAAAAATGGTTATTCGGAAAAGGGCGCGCTAGCGTAAGTGGTGATAGCGCGTCGGAATCACCACATTACTCCCCCTCGGCGGGAAAAAAACGGAGTCGTTTTTTTGGGGGGTGTTCGATCGATTGCGCGGCATACGAATGGTCGGCGGTAGGATCTTCCCGGGCGATGAATTCTGGCTTGAGTCGGTCGATGGAAATCCACGTCGTTGATCGGTGGCGCTGTACCTTGAATGTTTTTTCGCGGCGTTCCAAAACTGCAAACGGTCCCTCGTATCGTGGCTGGAGCGGCGGCTGGACGGCGTCGATTCGGACGAAAACGTGACTGACCTGGCTTAGATCGTTCGGTACGAACGTAGCGCGTTGTGTGTTGTGGTTGGTACCGGCCGTGAAACGTAGCTGTGCCATGAAGTCATGGAGCGTCGCTACGAGCTCGGGCGGTTTAGGTTCGGTGGGCGCGGCGTGAAACATTTCACCAGGAAGTCGAAGTGTCGCGCCGTAGACCAACTCGGCTGGAGTGTGCTCGAAACCAACCTTGATCGTGTTGCGCAGTGCGAGGAGGACGATTGGCAGCTTCGTTGACCACTGTGTCGATTCGTGTGCAGTGAGCGCGGACTTAAGCGTTCGATGAAAACGTTCGACCAAACCATTTGATTGGGCGTGATAAGGCGAAATTCTCGTGTGCTGAATGCCGAAAGTCGAAAAGAGAGAACGGCACAAGTCGGACTCGAACTGTCTTCCCTGGTCGGTGGTGATGATGTCGGGAACGCCGAATCGTGCGATCCAATTCACGATCAGCGATTGTGCGACAGCGTGAGCTGACATATTCTCGAGTGGCCAGGCCTCTGGCCAGCGAGTGAATCGGTCGACGACGGTGAGTAGGTACTTGAAATTGTTGGACGACGGCAGTGGTCCGACGAGATCGACATGAATGTGACCAAAGCGACGTTCGGGCGGCGCGAAAGGCATGGTCGGTGAAACGGTGTGTTTAAGTACCTTAGCGCGTTGACATGGTTCGCAGCATCGAGTCCATCGCGTGATGTCTTTGTGCATGTCCGGCCAGCAGTATCGAGATTTGATGAGTCGTAGTGTGGCGCGATTTCCGCCGTGCGCTAATCCGTGTAGCGCGTTAAAAACTCGAAGGCGGTGTACGGACGGTACGAACAAGCGTGAGTTGCCGGTCGTGTAATCAGCGTAGATTACGCCGTCAACTGATACGCGCGGTTGCAGGCGTAGTGAACTCGTCGCGGTACCACTGATAAGCTGCTGCAATTGCGGGTCAGCGGCTTGATCGGCGGCCCACTGTTGCATTGTCGGTAGGTCAGCTGTTTCGGCGATCTCGATACGTGATAACGCGTCTGGCACGACGTTATCAGAGCCCTGAATGTGCACGACGTCGTGTATGTGTTGCGATAGGAACGAAATTTGGCGCACTTGTTGGTCGATCGTTTTTTCGGACTTGAGCGAGAACATATACGTAAGCGGCTTGTGGTCTGTACGTAATGTCGTTTGGGGTCCTTCGATCATATGAATGAAATGACGTGTGCCCAAAAAGGCGGCGAGCAGCTCCCGGTCGTACGTGCTGTACCTCTGTTCGATGGGCGAGAGCTTTTTTTGAAAAGAACCCGAGAGGCTGCCACTGGTCGTCGACGTGTTGCTCGAGAACGGCGCCCACTGCCACGTTAGATGCGTCGGTGTTGAGACGTAGGGGGGCGTTCTGGTTGAGGTGTGCGAGTTTCGCGGTGTCGGCGAGGGCTCGGCGGCACGCGTCGAAAGCGGCTCGAGTGTCGTCTGTCCATCGCAGTGGTCCGTCGCGATTTTTGTTTTGCGACGCAAGGCTGTAAAGGGGCGCTTGTATTTCGGCGGCGTTCGGAATGAATCGATGGTAAAAATTTATCGAACCCAAAAATCGTTGCAGCTCTTTCTTCGTGTTTGGCCGCGTCCACTCGTGTATTGCGGTAACACGTTCGGCGTTCGGTCGGCACGCGTCTTTGTCGATTACGTGTCCGAGAAACAGCATCGTGTCGGTCGCGAAAACGCACTTCGCCGGACTGATTGCGATACCGTATTTTTGAAAAAGTTCGAGGACGGTACGGACATGTTTAATGTGCTCGGTCTCGTCGCGTGAGGCGATTAACACGTCGTTGATGTACTCGAAAACGAAATCCAGTCCACGTAGTATGTCGTTTATTACTCGTTGAAAAGTTTGAGCGGCGTTGCGTAACCCAAAACACATGACTGGAATTCGAAAAGACCGAACGGTGTCGTGACTGCGGTTTTGTGTACGTCGTCTGGCGCGATCGGGACTTGGTGATAAGCACGTACCAAATCGAGCTTCGTGAAAATCGTTTTTCCGGCGAGGTTTGCCGTGAAGTCGTGTAGGTGCGGCAACGGGTACCGGTCGGCTACCGTGACAGCGTTGAGCCGGCGGTAGTCACCGCATGGTCGAAACGTACCGTCTTTTTTCGGGACCAGTAGAAGCGGGCTGGCCCACGAACTCGATGACGGCCTGCAGATGCCTTTCTGCAGCATGAAATCGAACTCTTGCCGTGCGATTCGTAGGCGATCGGACGGCAGTCGGCGTGGTCGGGCGAAAAGTGCTGGGTACCACGTCGTGTAAGAACTTGGTCAGTACGGGCGATTCGCGCTTGACTTCGGGGTAGACGAGAAGTATATCGGTCCACTTCGATGGTCGGGCGACGGCACAAATCGCGGTACGGGGCGAGACGGTAGCGGACGTGATTTTTACCGAACCATTTACCGAGAGGTCGACAAGGCGATTTCGGCGTATGTCGATGAGCAAACCGTAGTAATGCAGGAAATCGGCTCCGATAATAGGTCGAGAAACGTCAGCCATTTCGAAAGTCCAGGCGAATAGTCGTTTGAAACCCAGATCGAGATGTAGTTGTTTTGGCCCGTAGGTTTTGATTTGTGAGCCGTTTGCGGCTACGAGTCTGATTTCGTTGCTCGATGTGTGGCCGTTGTTTTGCCGAAAGTTTGGTGGTCGCGGTAACACCGAAATTTCCGCGCCGGAGTCGATTAAAAATCAACGACCGGTACGGGTGTCGTTGACGAAGAGTCGGTGTGTTCGTGCGGCGAAGTGTTGTTGGAGTACCGCCGCCTCATGGATTTTTCCGTGTCGCCGACACGTAAGTGCACGGGTCGCGGCACTTGCGTGCATCCGCGCCGTACTGGTAGCACCAACCAGCCGTTATGGTGGGTCGCGGCTGCGACTGCGAGCGGGAGCGATCACGCTGCTGGCGCGCGGGACGATCGTTGGTCGTGCGAGACAGCGCGGCTGCCTGCGATGTGGCCAGGGACGCGACTTGTGCTGTAAGCGTTTTCAAGAGCGAGAAAACGCGCGTCTTGGTCGGGTGGACCTGCCGGCGGGATCGGGCGAGTGATGTGTTGCGACTCGCGTAAGTCGTAATCCCTCGTGACAGCCGAAATCTCGCTGCTTTGAGACGCCTCCCAAACTCGGTCGGCGCGTTTGGCGAGGAAGTCGACGGAACCGGTGAGACCGGCGATGACGGTGCGGACAGGTGACGGCAGCTTGCTCAGCCAAAACGCGAGCAGAGAGGCCTCCGTCATCCCGTCGGGGTAGATCTCCCGCATGTCCCGGAGCAGGCGTGATGGGGCGCGATCGCCCATGCCGCCTGGCTGGATCATGCGCTGGAAGCGCGTTGCTTGCGGAATGCTGTATGCGGCGATGAGTCGTTGTCGGATGGACTCGTACGTCGCGTCCGATCCGAGCAAATCCGCGATCGTGCGGACACCATCTTCGTCCAGTGCTTCAAGCACGTGGTTCACGCGCGACAGATCCGAGCGAATTCGCTTGTTCGCGAACATGGCGTCTGCGTGTGTGAACCACTGCGTAGGGGAGTTATGCCAGAACCCCGAAAGCCTGACGTGGGTGAAAGATGCGGCTTCCACGTAAGCACTCGTTGTGGTCGTGGTCGCTATCGTCGTGGTGGTGATTGGCGGGTTGCCACCTGTCGCGGTGACAGTGGTGATGGGCTCGACCATTCTGGATCTCGCGGATAAAAGCGGGTGAAAAAATGTACTCGACGTTGGTCGTGAAAGTCGGGTCGAAAATTCGGTAGACGCACTCGCGGTCGGGCGGAACTTTCGTGTCGTAAATCGGCGGACGGAATCGAGTACCTCAGAACGTTACTGGGTAATGTCGTTTAACGAATTCGGAGGTCACCAATGTGGTAATACCCGCGCGTTACCACTGTTGTGGTCCGAAACGTGGTTCGGGTGCGGCGACGGATATTACTTTACGTTTTATTTACCAAAATCAGAAGGTTTAAAGAAGGTAGGTAGTTAATAATATAACAACAGTTTCGACGTACGATCGGAGTGTATTATTTAGACACAAAAATAATTAATATACAAAAATGACATATATAAGTTAAACGGGTAAGTATAAAAAAAGGCGAGTCGTCGAGACGCGGGGCTGCTCGAGTTGAGAGGTCGAGAGCGAAAAAGCGAGTGACGAGAGTAGCGGGCGACGGCGGCTTCGAGCGCGTAAAGCCGCGCATACACTAGACCCGAACCGGCCGGACCGACCGAACCGAAAAATATTCGGTCCGAAGTTTTTCGGGTATAGCTTCATTGAGTGTCCCCGAATTTTCGTTCCGAAAACAAAGTTAATAGCTAAATAGATAATTAAATAATCATATTATGTCGTGACTTGTGATAATAACTAGAGTAAACCATATATTGTATCTTCTACAATCAGTTTTCGACAGTTGACGAATGCATCGCATGGTTTGCAGTTGTAAAAAATATGGAATATAATAGTTCTTCAGATGATGAATGGGATTCATTTTTATTAGAGAGCCCGATCTTCAAATCACGGAAAAGATATTGGGTGCATGAACTTTGGCAACAACGAGATGATAGTGGCGAATTTCAAAATGTGTGCACTGTTATAAAAAATTACCCATCAAAATTTTATAATTACTTTCGTATGGATATATCAACGTTTGAATATATTTTAAATGCCATAAAAAACGATTTGACAAAATATTCAAATTTTAGACGGTGCATTGAGCCCGAAGAAAAATTAGCTGTTACTCTCAGGTAAATTTATTTTAATTTTATTAATTTAAAATTTAAAAATTTATCAAATATATAAATATTAATTTTTAAATAAAATATAGGTATTTAAATATTCAAAGAGAAAAAAAATATTGTAAATTACTGTAACTACTATAATCAGAATTATAGACTATATTAACTTTTATTATAACTTATTATTTAAAATACTATTATTATTAAAAATATTGTACATTTACATAACTTTATATTAATTATTGACACTCGTTTGTAACTATTATTTATAAATTAGTGTACGAATATTGGTAATCTTGAACAACAGATGATTTTTCATAATTTTTATTATACAGTAATTGCGGCTGTTGCGTATAATCTGAATAGCCAGATGCACTGGAACTTCTGCTAGGTGTCATATCTTCCGATTCAAGCGTTTTGGTGATAATACTGAGTACTTCCATTCTAACTTTCATCTTTTTTAATGAATCCATTTTTTTAAAACTTGGCAACAAACTCATTAAAAAGTGGTAATCTTCATCACTATCAGCATTCTTTTTCGTTTTAAGACGTTCTTCAAACAGTTTTATTTTTTTCCGTTCGATTTCTATTGCTTCTGTTTGATACGATTTACGTTTCGAATGTTTCCTATATTGAGGTGTTGTACTTTGCACATTAGGAATATTATTCAACCCAACTTCTTCATCTTCGTGTTCATTTTGTTCAACATGTTCATCTTCATCAGTTAAATCAAGTTCGCTGTTATTATCAGAATCGTCGAGTGTGGGAATTATAGGGTCTCGAGGTATATTGGTCGCTGTATTTCTAGGTGTCATATTATCTTTCAAAAATAACAACTGATTAAAATATGGCCATTTTGAGGATTGTGGTGTGAATCCTTGTCCAGATTTAGGTTTAGGCACTTTCTTAAACTCTTTTCTAAACGTGTCTCTTAAACCTTCCCATTTTTTCTTCGCTTCTTCGGCTAAAATGCATTACATATTATATATATTAAATTTCAGTAATTATACTTAATTAATTAAATTGTTTGATTAATTTGGTTAAGTATGTAGTAGGTATGTTTATATTGAGTAATATGTTATATTCATTAATATGTACTATATTGTAAAAGCCGTAAAAAAAAATATCAACACATTTAAATAATGTTTAGTATATGTTTAGTTAAGATTTTATATAATATTTTAAATATTTTGCAGATATTTATCAACTGGTATGTCATTTCGAGCATTAGCACTTTGCTTTAAAATGCATAATACTACGGTTGGTGCAATTGTATATGAAGTATGTGACGCAATATGGAATAGACTATCGACAACACATTTATCTATTCCAACTCCAGAAGATTTTTTAAGTATAGCAAATGAATTTAATGTGAAATGGAACTTCCCACATTGTATTGGCTGTATAGACGGAAAACATATACGTTTACGAAGTCCTACTCACTCTGGGACTATGTATTATAATTATAAACATTTTTTTTCCATCGTACTACAAGGTGTATCTGATGCCAATTATAAATTTATATTTGTTGATGTTGGAGCGTACGGAAAACAAAGCGACGGAGGAACATATGCATCATCAACTTTGTCAACTTTTATAAATAATGAAAATAATCTACCAAAATCATCTAATTTGGATGGAACATCTGTAGAAGTACCGTTTTTTATGTTAGGTGATGACGCTTATCCATTAAAACATAATATTATGAAACCCTTTTCTAAACGACTATTATCAAAAGAAGAAGGTATTTATAATTATCGTCATGCTCGTGCCCGTAGATGTGTAGAAAATGCTTTTGGAATTATGGTATCAAAATGGAGACTCTTGCATAAACCCATTGAAACAACAGTAGACAATGCAATTAAAATAGTTCAGTGTATTTGTCTTTTACATAACCTTATAATAGATAAAGAAGGGCAACCATGTGCACAAACACTAATATCTGCTGCGAGTTCGTATGAAAACGATAGAAATGAAAAAAATGTAAGGACAAATGTAATAAGACCATTTAATCGGAGTTCAAACTTGGCGACTTTCGTAAGAGATACATTAAAAAATTATTTTATTAGTCCTATAGGATCGATTTCATTTCAAGAACAGTATGCAAACGTTCAAAAGTAGTTTAGTTTAATTGTAGGTATAATACTATAATGAGTAATGACTATTAAGTATTATGTTAAAATTGTATTATTACTTGTATTGTATAGGTATTATTATTTATTATTATTATTATTTTTGATAATTTAGCTACATTTATTATTATAATTGTATAACTTTAATCTTTTGATTACAAAACAAATTTCTTTTTATAATTAATATTAATATAAGTTTAAATAATGCATTACCTGTTGTACCCAGATTTGTAGCAATACGTGTCCATATTAAAATTTTTTCATCTCTATTATGGTATTTGTCATGTTTTTGATTCCAAATTTGGTTTTCCGCAAATACTAAACTTATGAGTCTTTCTTTTTCAAATTTTATAGATGACATCTTAGCAACTCTCACGTGCGACGTATTTACAACTACTAAAATACTTAGTTAGTACGACTAATACCAATGTGAAACGGTTGATAAAATTGTAGATAAAACGCACGTTTTCAAAACATATATACTAAAATATCACGATTAGATATATCTAAAGTACTTAATACTAGGACATAGTAGATAATGGGTTATAGGTACACAACGATGTTATTAAAACACCAAATGTGATATGACCACAATATTTCATTTATTAGCGTCTCAAATCAAGAGGTAGGACCTATACATAGAATAGTACCGCTAATTTTCGGCCGAAAAATTCAAACATGTTTGAACGGTTGAAATCCGAACCGACCCGAATTTCGGTTCGGGCTATCGGTTCGGTACAAGTGTATGCACTCACATATAAAATCGGCATTTTGATTTTTTTCGGTTCGGTCGGTTCGGCCGGTTCGGGTCTAGTGTATGCGCGGCTTAACGGCGAAATCGCCGCGCGAGGCGGGAGAAAAAGTCGAGCGGCGGGTCGTCACGTGACCAAAGACGGTACAACATCTTATATAATAAAACGCTAATAACGCGTATAAGATCCGCGGGGAGCGCTCACGGCACTCCGCGTTTCTTCCATGACGACCAATCACAACACTTCCCGCGCGTTCGCTATAAAATATAAATTCCGCTCGCTTATCTCCCTTTTCCTTATCGACGAATATTTTCGAACATTATTATTATTATTATTATTATTATTCCGTATTTCTATATTATTATTATATATAATAGTAGGTTAAAAAAGGGAGTTCTGGCGCCTCATCCTGCTGGCAAATTCCTATACCCGTCTGCTCAACCCACTATACCGTCTGCTCATCCCACTATACCCGTCTGCTCATCCCACTATACCCGTCTGCTCATCCCACTATACCTGTCTGCTCAT
The DNA here is from genome assembly GCA_949089665.1 of Macrosiphum euphorbiae. Taxonomy (NCBI): domain Eukaryota; kingdom Metazoa; phylum Arthropoda; class Insecta; order Hemiptera; family Aphididae; genus Macrosiphum; species Macrosiphum euphorbiae. The sequence goes on along the minus strand of CARXXK010000001.1, from coordinate 179,420,955 downwards.
CCCAATACACCGTCTGCTCAACCCAATATACCCGTCTGCTCATCCCTATACATTGACGGCTGCTGAACCCACCATATATCACACACGATGTACCCCCGCCACCCCACCACCTATGACCACCGCTCGACATTGCCGCCGCGCGTGGAAAATAATTTAAAAATATTATCCGCCGGACCGTGATTTGAACCCGGTTAACTTGCATGATAAGCGACAACCGTACCACTGGGCCGCCTACTCGCATGTGATTGAGAAGGTATATTCTATCTCATTTAACCGGCGTCCGCGAGGTATAAATTCCCCCACCAATATACCATTTACCCCCTCCCGAATAACCTGTAGGGACTTTTCGATGTCTCCCCCACCAATTAATATTTAATTTGCTCGTTTATGAACACAACTACACAACATAAATTCAGTCACTCTATATAATCGTTCCAAGTGTTTCGCGTGTGCTTGTCTCATATTCAGTGTTAAAATCATAATTATTTCTCAGTGCGTAAAATAAATATGGCTGGTCCAATTGAAAATATGGAAAATATTTACAAGAAAACTTACAAATATACACCACCATCGCCACCAGCTAATCTGATCGATTGTACTACATTCTTTATTGATAGCAATATTTTTATAAATATAGGATTAGATCCTGATTTTTTGTTTAATTGCGTTATATACATCTCAAATAACTCACAGTGTGTTAAAATGAGTATTGAATTCTATAAATCTCTAATTAATATAGCTCTTAACTACATAAATTTTTCACGACCATCTCATTTAATGCTGAAGGAGCTTAAATTGGCTTCAGTAGATAAATACAACGGTGACAACGTTCTCTCGATAAAGTGTTTGCAACAGGATCAACATGTACGATTAACTAAAGAGAATGTTTCGAGGATCTTGCAATTAAATGATGCCGTGGAAGAAGTTATTCATATGAAAAATATATATACACGACCTAGTGCATTACGTCAGGCCTGTGATATTTCAATGTATCTTGGAAAGGAAATGCCGCTACCCAAAGATACAAAAATAAGCAATGTTGAATATTATTTATCCCGCATCGATGTCCAAGAATTGAAAAAACAACTCAATTTCACTGGTAATGGTTTAATAGCAGATTTGAAAATCAAGGCAGGCAAACAATTGGCAAGGGGATGGTTAGCTTCTTCGATCGAAATTGAGGTAATACGATTTTATTTTTACATATTATTTTATACTAAAGAAAACAAATTTTTTTAGTCTGAAGTAACCAGACCGAGGACGAGGGGATTCGTAGCACGTGAAACCGCAAAAGCAGCCCGCACATTAATTTTTCGTTAAGAATGTAATATTTTATTGTAATATGATATTTTATTACTTATATATATATAATAAAAAAAACAGCGTGATATTTAAAAAAAGTATTTTTATTTTACAAATTATTTACAATTTCCTTAAGATATATAAGTAGAGCAGATTGTTGTAATATATTGTGTAAAATAAAGAACTAAAAAAAACATTAAAGATATGGTACATTATCACACATATCTAAAAATATTAGACCATTTTCAGGTAATGTCCTGTTGTGATGTATGTCACATCATACAACCATATTAGTATAATTTCCCCCGCCACTATACCATACCAAGAACCGCCGCGAACGCGCGTGCGAGCCCTCCGGTGCGTTATCACAGTGACTTTAACACAAAATAATCTACTGGTATATTTTTAACAATAAACGTTCATCACATTCCTTTGCAAGCGTTAGCAGTCTTAACAAACATGTAGCTACTCGCATAACATTTAGAAATATATATATATATACTTTCACATTCCTTTTTAAGCGTCATCAGCGTCAACAGACCTGTAGCTGCATGCATTACCCCCTCCCGATTAACCTGTAGGGACTTTTCGATGTCTCCCCCACCAATTAATATTTAATTTGTTTAGACTTAAGTAATACTGTATATAATATTCGTAGTACTCCTATTTATAGTTATAATAATAATAGTGTATATAATTTAAATGTAGAATTAGGTAATTTAAGTTTAGATAGATTAATGATGTTGAGAGAATGGACTTACGGGTATGGTATATTAGAAAATTGGAATATTTAATTGTAAATATATTTCCCTGCATGCGAAAAGTATATCTCATCTAGAAAAGGTAACTATACAGTCTTCCGTTATACGTTTGAGCCCGATTTCATAGTTTTTTTTTTTTAACAGATGGTTTGAACACTATACCATACGGATATTAGTACACCCGATATATAGAACAATCCGACGACCCTGTATTTTGTCACGTGACGGGTATCAGTGGTGGCGGCGGCGGCGGTAGGGATTTTTGAATGAATGAATAGTCGCTATTCATTACTGTCCGCAGTTGGTGTTATAGTGCTCTATTATATACATCTCGTTCGCTCTACGCTAATACTACGTACGTAATTATTATATAACGTATTAATTTTTTCTTATCCGTTTATTTTAAAATGTTTAAATGTGAGCAATGTTCTTTGGGATTCATATACGAGTCAAATCTGATCGCTCACCGAAAAACACATTCGAAATTGTTCAAATGCAGCAAATGTGCTTCAGAATTTACAGCGAAACGTAATCTGACAAGACATGAAAAAACGCACGAGGGTATTCGTATACCGTGTATTAGGTGCGGCATTACGTTCAGTTACAAGACCAGCCTCAATAGACATTTGAAAAATGTTCATGGTATGTACCTATTTTCTATATTCACTTTAAATATTTATTTCAATTTTGTCATCAGGTATAGTACAGATCGCGCCACACGTTTTTGTACCAAACTTGCAACCTGGTACATCATCCGTTCATAAAGATCGCGTATCAACTACACGAGATAATCAAAATGTTCGCATGGATAACATGGCGGATGTATTGACGAGTAACGCGAATGAATGCTGGGAGGTTCTCGACACCGCCGATCTTCTCGGGCAAAATGATCGCTTATCACCCATGCGAGATAACACGAAGGATGAATTTTGGAGTAATGTGAATGATGATTTATGCTTGAAAGTTTTGGACACCGTTGAGAATCTTGGGCTTTATGATTTTCAAGGTTAGCTATTTCTTTTTATAAACGCGTCATAGGTTAATTTTTTTTTTTTTTTTTTCTAAAGATTCATACACTACACTCGATAATGGAAAACGTGTTTCCAGCGCCAACACTAAATCCGCTGTTAAGGCAAAAAAAATACGTCTGAATCTCGTAAAGTCTCCAGGGTTTACAAAAATATCTACATCATCAAACAATACTATCACCTGGTACTACGTAAAAAACACCAATAATATTCAAAACTATACATACTTTCTCGATTCGATCAAATCTGAACTAGTTAATTTACTAAAATCAATTGCAAGTAAAAATCCGATCAAGTTTAATTTAAAGCTTGAAGCGACATATAATATACCAAATGTTGAATATTCGTCGGAAAACCGTGCTTTTAAAACTTCGGCTAAGGCGGTTTTCTGTGATACTGGAGTACAGGAAATTGTTGAAGAGGCATTTACTAAATTAATGAAAGAGCAAGACGAGTATGCAAGCAAGGGTAGTGGTTTCACATTACAATGTATTGACGGGTTAATGCTGGGTATATATAAATATACACCTTTGGGCGGTTCATCATATATACAACTTCCAGTGGAGATTAAAAATAAAAAAGCTGTGATTAACCCTCAAAACTTAGATATGCAATGCTTCAAGTGGGCAATTCTAGCGAAACATGTTACAGGAAAAGATAAATATCGTGTTGGTGATAATTATTTAAAACACGAGAAAAAATATAATTTTTCTGGTTTAACATTCCCAACACCACTACATAAAGTTAAAATTTTTGAAAAAAATAATCCAAACGTGTCTGTCAATGTTTATGGTATCGACAAGAAATTTCAACCGCCAAAATTTCCGGAATATAAAGTTTTTCCTCTTAAAGTAGCAGATGAAGAAAAACCGGATCATTTTGATCTACTTATTACATCAGACGAGGATAACAGTCATTATAGCTATATCTCTAATTTTTCACGGCTCATCAGGTCACAAAAAACTAGACATAACGGACAATCAATTTTCTGCAAACGATGCTTTACAACATTCGATAAACAACAATACAAATATAAATTAAACGGTGAGGCAGGGCTAGAGCAACATAAATTAATATGTGGAGAACATAAACCTATACTAGCTCAGATGCCTGAGCCTGGTACAATGCTCGAGTTTACTGCATGGAATAAAACGCAACGTCATCCTATAGTAATTTATGCAGATTTCGAAGCAATTCTCAAGAAAACTGATGAGAAAATTGGAGAAAAAACAGCAGCTTTTCAACAACACGAGCCCATGAGCTATGGACTTGTGGTTAAAGCAAATGAAGACATACCAGTAGAACTGCTCGAAAAATTTGAAATTCCAACATCTCCTGTAATTTACCGTGGAAATGAAAATAATAAGGACGTAGCTGGACATTTTGTGGATAGTATTGTGGAAATAGCCAAAAAAATTGAAGAGCTACTCAAAACAAACATTCCTATAATTTTCACAGACGAACAACGGAGAACACATGCATTATGTAATAATTGTAATTTATGTAAGGTCAAGTTTTCCCTAGAAAATCATAAAGTGGCAGATCACTGCCATTTATCAGGGAAATTTAGACAGTCACTATGTAATACGTGTAATCTTAAACTCCAAACACCTAGCTTTGTACCGGTATTTTTTCATAATTTAACGAATTATGATTCACATTTTATTGTCACTCGTCTTGGTTATGACGCACATTCAATTACGGTGATACCAAACAGTGAGGAAAAGTTTATAACGTTTTCAAAATATATTAGCAACACTTTCACAATAAGATTTATAGACACATTAAGATTTATGTCCGCAAGCTTATCAAAACTTTCAAAAAATTTAATTACACCCGGATTTGAAAAGTTTAGAGAGACAGAAAAATATTTTTCATCTCAAGATTTACCACTTGTTACCCGTAAGGGAGTCTACCCTTATGAGTATACAGATAGTTGGGACAAGTTGGAAGAAACTGTTTTGCCTCAAAAAGAAGATTTTTATAGTACGTTGACTGAAGAACATATAAAAGATAATCATTATGATCATGCGAAGACGGTTTGGAATCATTTCAACTGTAAAACACTAGGGGAATACTCCGATCTTTATTTAAAAATTGATGTACTACTGTTGGCTGATGTGTTTGAAAATTTCCGAGACCTCTGTTTAAGCACATACCATCTGGACCCATCATTTTACTATACGGCACCTGGATTCTCATTTGACTGTATGTTGAAATACACTTCAATGAAGCTGGAATTGTTGACAGATTATGATATGTTGTTAATGTTTGAAAAAGGTAAAGTTATATTATGTGAAATATATTATGTGAAATAATCCTTGATTTTATTATAGGAATTCGTGGTGGCTTGACTCAGGCGAGCATGAGATATGCAAAGGCTAATAATGAAAAGACACCAGATTATGATCCAGCACAACCGAAATCATGGCTTGTTTATCAGGATTGTAAGATCAATTTAATATTTAATTTTCATTAATATAATATATTATTTAACTTGCAGGTAACAACTTGTACGGTTACGCAATGTCACATTACATGCCATACGGAGGTTTTAAGTGGGTTGAACCAAAACTAGATGGGTTGAATGATTTGAACGACACATCACCAATAGGACGGATATATGAGGTTGATATATCATATCCGAAAGAACTTCATGACAAACACAATGACTTACCATTCCTACCAAAAAATGATATCCCACCTGGTTCAAAAGTTAAGAAACTTATGGCGACACTCCATTCAAAAAAAAAATATGTAATCCATTATCGCAACCTGCAGCAGGCCATTAAAAACGGACTAGTAGTGGAAAAAGTAACATATTTTATCTCATTTATTTTATTTATTACATATTCTGTTTTATTGCAGGTTCACAGAGTTGTTCAGTTTAATCAGTCAGACTGGCTTAAAAAATACATAGAATTAAACACTGAGATGCGGAAAAAAGCGAGGAACGACTTCGAAAAGGACTTTTTTAAACTTTTAAACAATGCTGTTTTTGGGAAGACGATGGAATCCGTTAGGAAGAGAATTAAAATGGAGCTGGTTTGTAATGAAAAACGTTTGCAAAAACTTATAAATAAGTGTACGTTTAAACACTGTACTACATACGATGAAACTATCAATGCCATTTCGTTGGAAAATAAAATCATTGATTTTTGCAAGCCTATTTATATAGGTAAATATAATATACTTCTTATAGTAGCTGAATTTTAATATATTTTTTTCAACAGGTTTTGCAGTGTTGGAAATTTCTAAGACCGTCATGTATGATTATCACTACAACGTTATGCAAGCCCATTATGGAGACAAAATTGAGCTCATGTACACCGATACAGGTAAATGTTTTCAAACTATACTAATTTTCATATATTAAATTATACTGTTTTCCAGATTCACTGGTATACTATGTCCAGACCGAAGATTTTTATAAAGACCTTAAGAATAATTCCAATTTACTTGATCGAATGGATACATCAGACTTGCCACCAGATCACCCTTGCTACATTGCCGAACGAAAGAAGATACCAGGACTCTTTTCCGATGAAACCAACTCAGAGGTAATGACACATTTTTGCGCTCTCCGTGCAAAGTCTTATACATATAAGATCAATGGGAAAGAGAAGATCAGGGCAAAAGGAATCCGTGGCCATGTAGTGAAAAACCACATGAACTTTAACGATCATTGCCGTTGTCTGTTTGGAGATGCAACCTTGGAAACTATGACAGAAAATGTATCTATACGTTCATTCAAACATCAATTGAAGACCATCAAGTCCTACAAAGTGACTTATAATAGTTTCGATGACAAGAGGGTTATACTCGAGGATAAAATACATACTCTGGCTCACGGTCACTACTCCATAGAGTGAGTTAAAAAATAATTAAATATTTTAATTTATCACACTTTTAATATTATTAAATTTTATAGGGAAACCAGAACACTAGAGGAAGCAGAAGCCGATTTAATGCATCTTGCAGAAGCCGAGCAAAACAGATAGTTTTTTTGCATCCATAATGAATTGTTTTTATACTGTAAAATATCACTGTAGACATTATTTTTTTTATTCTGTAAAATACCATGTAGATACTATTTTTTCTGTAAAATACCATGTAGATACTATTTTTTTTTTTTATGTAAAGTATCTCTATGGATATTATATTTATTATTATTGCAAATAGTTAGGATAGGGTAGTATAAAGAAATAACTCACTGGTATAAAAAAATAAATATAATGTTTATTTTTACATATTATTTACAAACCATTTTCTTAGACTAAATACTTTATAAAATGAACATTGTTTAGGATTGAAATTCATATGAAAAATACAACATGGTAAAGTTTCTTCATCACATATTTGGTCTAGTGGAGGGCATCCCATGTCTTCAATGTTAATAACTACAACGTGTGGTATAAATTCTACTAGAAGTTGTTTTTTCTGATCGCCTTTAACGTATATGAAGCTAAACTTTAACGAATTCAATATTCTACTTAGTTCTTCATACTCAACATCGCCATATTCCAGAGATAGTTTATGATAATTACGTTCCAACCACTTGTTAGTCTTACGACTCTTGTTATCCTGTATTGATTTTGAATTTTTAAAAATCCAATGTTGGGTAGCCCATGTTTCTACATCTACTACAGACATTTCTTTTATCATGTATTTATTGTCCCTCCCAAGAATGCAATGAAAATCAATGATACCAGTAGACATTATTGCTTGGATGATGATGATAGTACTTTAGGAATTTTTTTTCAGATTGTCTGTATTTTCTCTGATATTTTGTAACAATGCTTCGATTTTTATAAGGCGCTCTTGTATATCATCACACGTTAATTGAAGTGTTTCAGTTTGCTCTTCCTGTGTTTGAATGGATTTATGATTTTCCTCGAGTAAATGTTCTAACTTACTTAGTTTTATACAATATGATTTTACGGTTTGTTCGAGATTTGTCACAAATTTTTTTGTTTCACCAGCCTGTGAACTTCCGAACACGTTCATGTCTAGTGTTCGACTGACACTATTTTCTGATGTCGCTCGTATCTATCCAACTATTGTGTGTATTATCGAACCCTAACCATTTTACAAACATTTTCTTCCCCTTTCTACGAATAATTTTTTCGACTAAATAATCGTTTGGGAAACTAGTTTTTTGAATTTCCTCAGAGTAGAAACAACCTAAAATCGGGCTTCCTGTATAATCTTCTAGTTGATAAGTAGTGGGAGATGTTTTATTTATTTTGGTTATTTTAAATATTTCTGTGGACCAGCTCGGCAGATATCCCTTTGAAAATACTGATTTATACGTGCTTATCCGAATACAATCACCGATGTTAAATTTAATTTTTACATTATTAATTCGACGTTGCTTTAATTTCACTGAAGAAGGATTTGCATCAGCTTGTATAGGAGTCATACCTATTGTTCTATGTTTTGAATTATTATATTCATTAATCAGAGATTGTAGAATAGAAACCCATTCATGTGATCCTCGCGCAGTGAATTCTCTATACATTTTTTCCTTAATTGATCTGTTTAGACGCTCAATGATACAAGCCTTTGTTGTACTATACGTGGAATATTTATGTATATTGTGTTTCTTCATCAGCGCATCGAATTTTACATTGTAAAATTCTTTTCCGTTATCGGCCTGCAATAGTTTTGGCGAGCGCTTGAGTAGTATTTTTGACATTGCATTTGAAACTTCTTTAGCCGTTTTTGACTTTAAAGGTACAGCGAAACAGTATTTAGTGTAGCAATCTATGATAGTTAAAATATATTTATAACCTTTATTCTTTTTAGAATAAGGAATCATTTCCACTAAATCGATTTGCCACAAGTCGTTTTTACCATACACATTAACTCTTCGCCTTGTATAATTTTTTCTCGCTGGTTTGTGTAATTCGTTCGCTATATCACGTTTAGACATTTGGAATTCGTTTTATTAAACCCGTTTCATACAATTCTTCGTAAATTGAAAGTATTTCGTTGGAAAGCCCTGTATTACCAGCAGCTTGCGAGGCTAAAAGAAGTCGTAACCTGTCAACCAGCTCGTTCGGATCATTCCAATATACTAGATTATGCGTTTGTAATTTCACACCTGAGCCTGTGGTGAATAGCTTGCTAATAATTTGTTCATACTTTGTACCACCTTTCCTAATTTTTGTTCCGTCCTGTGTTAAATGTGCTGAAGTTTGAATCAGTATGTCTTTATATGTAATTAAATCATTAGCTGTGTATTGCATTGGATATCTGGAAAACAATAACTCGCCAAGCCCTTGTGTCAAAGGATAAGAGTTTTCTCTCACAATTATTGCACCGTTTCTAAAATGTATTACTTCTGTACCTAATTTGATAATGCCTTGAGAATTTTTTTTCGGGCCATATACTTTATCTTTTTCCTGGTCTTCTAATTTACGTAAATTTGTGAACCGATCGTCAGACGTGTTGGAAACCATACCCTCGTCAACTTTGACAGTTTGTAATTTGTTTAGAGGTTCGATTATTGGCTGAAATGCTTGTGATACAAAAGATTGAATATCAGCTTTTCCATTTTTTAATGCAGTATACTTGCGTTTAATATTTTCTTTAGCTTTAATCAATTCTCCGAGTACCTCACCTTTAGACGACATATTTGCGAATGAAGTGCATTATAAAAAAACCATAGTTTATATAACAACAAACGTATCGAATCCGTGGCGATATCGACCGTTATCGCGATCACTGTCTTTGTTTATGACGATAAATTCAAATCTCCCTTTACGCCAGCATGAAGTACAAAATTCTTTAAACTCGGGATATGACATATCACCGGAGCAGTGTTCGTTGTAAACATGTTTTAAGTTTGTCTCATCTTGTTTAAATAAAACAATAAAATTTGCGTTATCACGTAGAAGTTGTTTAGGCACTTTTGAATAACTCTGAGCTAAATAGAACACATCTACTAAATTATGTCGACCTCTGGAAAAGTAGGTTCTTGCAATCTTTTGGTTTTCAGTTATAATATCATCGAAAATAAACACAGAGTTTGGTAAAGCTTTTTCAGGTTCAATAACTTGTTCGTTTTCGTAGAATGTAAATAATTGTATTCCGTTAATGTCTGATAAAATATCACTCAATAATTTATATTTTGGTTGATCCAATGTTTTTGAATATATGTAGACGTTGTGAAATCGTACACCGTTTATATGTGTTAATAATGTGAATATTAAATTAGTTTTCCCACAACCTGAAGGGCCCATGATAAGTGCTCTAATCGTATTAGGTAGAAGTACACCATGTCTTTGTTTTTTATACGAAGTAGGCGGATCCACGTTTTCAACTGTGAGTTGTATATCTTGTTTAACGAATTTCATTTTTTAAATATCTCTGTAACACTGAGAACGTGATCAGTGTACGATGTCGCTCGCACGAAGAAGGACTACGAATGGTTCTGGTCTTATAAACACGCTTATAAATAAATTACCATTAGAGATTCACGTGCCTGGTGAGAATAAATACGCGTATATTAACGCAGTAATAGTAATAATAATAATATTTCTTATAGGTTATCAATATTGCGGGCCTGGGACAAATTTAAAAAAACGTTTAGCTCGAGGAGATAAAGGTGTAAATCCTTTAGACGCTGCGTGTAGGGATCACGATATTGCATACGACCGTAGTAACTCTATAACAGATCGAAACCAGGCTGACTATATATTAGAGCAGCGAGCCTGGGATAGGTTCAAGTCTAAAGATTCTAGTTTAAAAGAAAAAGCTGTGGCTTGGGGCGTAACTACCGCCATGAAAGCAAAACGTAAAATCGGGGCTGGATGCGGGTTTAAAGCAGCCATCAAAGCAGCTAAAAACACAATAAAGAAAAATATCGGCGAAAAAAATCTTATGAAATTAAGTAAGAAATGTGTAGCCGTCGCACGAAAAACATTCAAAAATAAAAAAACTAAAGTTCCAAGGATTATATCAATTCCGAAAAAGGGCGGGGTGTTACCGCTCATTCCGATTTTTGCCGGTTTGTCAGCACTAGGAGCACTGAGTGGCGGTGTTGCTAACGTTGTCAAGGTTGCTAACGAATTTAAAAGAAATACGCAATCTCATTTGGGCGGCGGATTATATATCACGCCGTATAAGGGCAACTCGTATAAAATCGGATCAGGTTTAAATCTCGCACCATATAAAAGTGGAGGGAGTGTAAAAACGAAGAAGACTATAAAAATTACAAAAAACTAATAGCTACGTTACCCCGTCGAGCCCTGTACGATTACGAGCTTATAAAAATGGCTCGTTTGATTAAAATACCTCACTTCGTCGGTGTGTTTACCCGAGATAGGTTGCCTGTACGTTGTAAACGAATAGAATCAGCGATTGTTAACTTGGATACAGAAAACGGTATAGGTACTCACTGGGTAGCGTATAAAAAAATCGGGAATAAAATTGAATATTATGACAGTTTCGGAAATTTGCCACCTCCATTAGAAGTACAAAAATATTTTCACGGATGCGACATCAATTTCAATTACAGCAGAGAGCAGAAATATAATACTACCAACTGCGGGCACTTGTGTTTAAAATTTTTATCATGTACACGTTAACATTAAACGGTACCTCAAGTGAATTGTCATGCGACATTTTTCCACCGCTAGAAGTAGAAAGCACATCACAAATATGCCTTTTGAGCCTACAGACAAATAATTCAATACCAAACATTGAGCCCGGCTGTAATACTATCGGTTTTCGTAATATGATCGGACAAAGAGAGGATGTTATCATACCTACGGGATCGTATGAGTTTGATAATTTAGAGAGTGTTATACAGAAAAATATGCCCGAATATATCGAGTGGTTTGAATTAAAAGCAAACAATACCACATTAAAGTGTATACTCTCGTGTAGTCATGACGTTGACTTATCAGTTGAACATAGTATAGCGAAATTATTGGGTTTTAGAAATGAATTATACACTACTGGTAATAATTACGAATCTGAAAGTACAGTCAAGATAATGAAAATCAATAGTATAAAAGTCATGTGTAACTTGATTACTGGCTCATTTTGCGACGGAGCACCGAGTCAGATCATACACGAGCTCTATCCAACTGTTCCGCCAGGCTATAAAATCGTCGAGGTACCTAGACATCCTGTTTTTTATGCTCTCAACACGACTTTGATATCTAGAGTGTATATCGCGCTAAAAGATCAGAACGATTGTCTAATAAATCTGCGCGGTGAACCAATTACGATTCGATTACAAATAACGTGTGGAAATGGCACTAAAGTTTAATATAAAAAGATCTACAATCAAAAAACCAGTCAGTTTACCGACTGCTGTTAAGAAGTCAACATCTAAACCGAAAAAAGGCGAAATCAAGCTCACGAAAAATAATTTAAATTTTCTACGTTCGTTGCAAGTATAAGAAAAAAATAATTATGGACGACTCGTATTTAGACGTTGGGGTCGATTATGTCGACGAGTGTAAAATAACGCAAAAGCATTATCATTCGTTCACTCCGTACTCGAACCTGTCTTTATCGAATAACGATGAAATTAAGATAAGTGTTTTAAATATGGATGCGTACACTTTACCGTGTGAAAGCTATATTTACATAGAGGGGAGAGTAAATAAACCTGTCGATGCTGTTGGAGAAGTACGTTTTTCAAATAATGGATTGGCGTTTTTATTCTCCGAAATGCGATATGAAATAAATGGAGTAGTAATACAGAAATTAAAAACACCTGGAGTCTCATCTTGCTTAAAAGCATACTGTTCGTATACTCCAAACGATTTGAATACGTTAGAGAGCGCTGCTTGGGACTCGGCTATGGATGGCGAAGATAATAAAAACTTTATGAGCAGCAATGTATTTACCGGGTGTATCCCTCTAAAACATTTATTCGGCTTTTGTGAAGACTATAAAAAAATATTACTTAATTGTAATCAACAATTGATTTTAAATCGGGCGTCTACCGATCTGGACGCGATACACGTTGTTGGCGAGGGTGCAAGCGGAGCCGTTGAAAACAATAAAAAAATTACAATTGAACTTACTAAGGTAGCATGGAAAATGCCTATTATCAAAGTTAGTGATAAAGAAAAATTAAAGTTGATAAAAGTGATAGATTCTTGTAAAACACTATCGTGTGCATTCCGCACGTGGGATCTTAACGAGTATCCCATTCTTCCTAGGAATACTTCACATTCGTGGACGGTAAAGTCCAGCAACTTGTTAGAAAAACCTAGGTTTGTGTTGTTTGGATTACAAACAGATCGTAAAAGAAATATTGAGACAGACGCCGGGCGCTTTGATCACTGTCAGTTAAAAAATCTTAAAGTTCACTTAAATTCTGAAGTGTATCCATATGAAGACTTTCGTGCTGATTTTAAAAATAATACAACTAGTATACTGTATAAGGCCTATACAGACTTTCAAAAATCGTATTATGAGAAAGAGTACAGCGAACCATTATTATCAAAACATATTTTTCAAAACTATTCACCAATCATCGTCGTCGATTTATCGTGTCAAAACGACAATGTGAAGTCGTCAACCGTAGACCTGCGTATTGAATTTGAGACGGATACAATTATTCCAGCAAAAACTACAGCGTACTGCTTAATATTACATGACCAGATTATAACTTATAGCCCGTTTAGTGGAGAAGTTAGAAAATTGTAAAAATGTTTATATATTTTTTTTTTTTGTAAAATATTGTGACCTTATGCTATATATATTATAACCTTATTATTATTAAATAAAAAAAACTTGTTTTTAAATATCACGCTTGTTTTTATTTTAGACAAAAAACAACTAAATTAGTATAAAAATAATTAATTATATTGTGGTCCAAATGGTCCATCGTTTTCCGAAAAGCCTTCCTGGTTGTTCTCGAGGTAGCTCTCTTGTGCTGACGGGGACAAGGGCGAGACTGATGATAGATTTTCCTGAAAATATTTGAAATTTAAATATGTTTTGTGAATATAATTTATAACTGTTTATTACCTGTTCATATAAACTGCTGAACGATGGTGGTGGTGGAGAAAAAGTCATAGAACACGGTGGTGGTGGAGAAAAAGTCATAGAACGCTCGCTATTGTATCCCTGTAAAAATTCAGTTTATTAATATAACATAATAATATAAGTTATTAAAAAAAAATATTCATACCTCATCTTTTTTCACTTTGTTAATCCATTTTTGTACGATATAATCAGTTGCGTATAATTTTACTTGATTTGTGTAAATGTAATCGCTCTGACTAATACCATATTGCATTGCCTCGTCAATAACATGACTTTGGATAAAGCTATTATCGATGTTTCTCACATGAGTTCTCAATATTTCGAGTACTGAGCTTTGTAGCGGTACGTTTATTTTTAAGAATGTAACGATTAACTCGATATGATGTAGTACGATTGGTTTAACTATTTCGGATTTTCTTTTAATAATTTCAAAAATAGCACATTCTAAATCTTGTAAGACCAGTAGATCTGTACGATTTAACAAAACGCGACATCCGTCTTGAGTTTTCGATTCTAAAACAAGTGTGTTCTCCGATTTATATATCATACTAGACATTGTAATTGACTCTGTCTCCAAAAATAAAATTCGTTTGTGTTCGTGTGGACGGTCAAGTACGAACGATAGAATGTTTCCCATAAATCTGAATATGCGTTTCAGAAAATCGATGGGAATATTTACATGCCGCGAAGCTGTTATAATATGAACCGCTGCTTTGAATTCATCGGTAGGGTCTAGTCCAATGTTTAAAAACTTCCGAGCCGTGAAATCAATAGTCAAGTTACTGCAGTCGATCAGATTAGCTGGCGGCGATGGTGGTGTATATTTGTAAGTTTTCTTGTATATATTTTCCATATTTTCAATTGGACCAGCCATATTTATTTTACGCACTGAGAAATAATTATGATTTTAACACTGAATATGAGACAAGCACACGCGAAACACTTGGAACGATTATATAGAGTGACTGAATTTATGTTGTGTAGTTGTGTTCATAAACGAGCAAATTAAATATTAATTGGTGGGGGAGACATCGAAAAGTCCCTACAGGTTAATCGGGAGGGGGTAAATGGTATAGTGGTGGGGGAAATTATACCTCGCGTACGTAAGCGGACGCCGGTTAAATGAGATAGAATATACCTTCTCAAACAGATGCGAGTAGGCGGCCCAGTGGTACGGTTGTCGCTTATCATGCAAGTTAACCGGGTTCGAATCACGGTCCGGCGGATAAATTTTAAAATTATTTTCCACGCGCGGTGGTCATAGGTGGTGGGGTGGCGGGGGTACATCGTGTGTGATATATGGTGGGTTCAGCAGCCGTCAATGTATAGGGATGAGCAGACGGGTATAGTGGGATGAGCAGACAGGTATAGTGGGTTGAGCAGACGGGTATATTGGGTTGAGCATACGGTATAGTGGGTTGAGCAGACGGGTATAGGAATTTGCCAGCAGGATGAGGCGCCAGAACTCCCTTTTTTAACCTACTTATAAGGATTGAACATTTTAAACAATTTTCCACGTAAGTAGTTTATTCTGTAACCAAAAAATCTAAAAAATACATAAGCAAATTTTATTTTTATAGTTATTTTAAGTTCAAATTTGTACGAAATTATATAATAAAAAAACCTAGAATAACTATTCATAACTATCATTATTATTATTATTATTAAATTAATTACAATACGTAATGTAGTAAGCCAGTTACTACGTAATAATACCAATTTCATGAGTGCATAGTTATTATAATATACAATAGACCGGCATAACCAGATATTAACGAAATTAGGGTTCAAAAATAGGCGGTTGTAATATTTTACAGGAACACTGGGCACACACAACGAAATCCAAAAATAAAAGAATAAGGTGGTTATTTTATAATAATCATAGGGAAAACACTGAGTGCACACGACGAAATTCAAATAAAAAAGAGTAAAATGATTATTTTAATAATAGTCATAATTTACATTCAATCGTAATGCGTGGGCTGGAATAATGACCACACAAATCACATCCGTGAAAACTTTGATTAGGTTAGGTTAGGTATTAATCTATAGGCGAGGGGCACGGGGAACTTCATATATAAGGGAGCACGAATAGGCCTGTTTTCAGACGTGTATACTACCACCCATTAGTGCAAGCACATTCACGCCACTCTGTATGACAATATTTGGACTTAGTAAAATTATTGAAGTGTAATAATAAATTCACAACTATTCAACAACTGTTTATCTTATTTAATCATCAACTACGACTACATCATCAGAAGAAGTGTCTGCTACCTGCAACGTTAACGTACTGGTAGCCACTTATCTATTATTTATACTACAATAGTAGGCACCAAGCTGTCCAGCACGTTACAGTAATAACTTTTCTCGAAATATTTTTTTTGTGGGAATTTGCTGACATGAGCATATTTCTTAAATTATTTACAAATCATATAATTTTAACAATTTTTGTTTAGACGTTTAAGTAGCATCTTTTTTTGTCGTGATGTCTTTCTATTACACCTTGTATACTGTTTTCCAGTTAGAAGGAAAAACACCCTATTCGAATGATTGATTACAAAGAAATGTTATTAGAGGTGCAAGAATAAAACAACTATCATATAAAAACTCAATTTAAAAGAATAATTATTGTATGAACTGTTAACAATTGTTACACATAAGTAAAAGTCTATTCATACAAATCTTGAATTAAATTACAATTTATTGGCATAAATTATTTTAATAAAAATACCATAGGAAATCTTAGTGAATTAATTATACAGATTATACAGCTTACGTATCCATTTAATATGAAACTTAACTTCTGTAAAAATTATGATTGAATTATTTCTAAATGTACTCATGGCACTCTTTACTCCAGTTAAATAATAAGAATTAGAGTGGAAAAAGCTTATGCCCGCATTACTAAATACCACATCCATTCTTTTTCCTGAAACTCAAAATATTTTATATTAGTCGATGAGGTCTTACAAGTTACAAGGAATGGAACTAAGACGATAATCTTATGCCGTCGTACACTCGTACTTCAAAATAAGTTAACAGTAACAACAAATCACATTTTTGGTCTAATGGATCATTAAAAAGTAGAGTAAGGAGTTATAGTTTTCGTGCATTTATCAATGAAAACAAGCATCATGTACTACAAAGTGGCGCTATTAAAGTACGCTCGCTATGTACCTACATATTTGATACTTAGCTTGTTTGATAGATTTGTCATTTGTAGAAATATATTTTATATTTTTATACTAATTGTAAAATGTCATTCATCATATTATAATAAAAATTAACTTTATCTTCATATTAAAAGTGTCAACCTTCAATATGAATAGTGTTTAATACATTTAAGTGAGGTTTGTTAAAAACATCAATTTTAATGTTTAAATATTTTATTACCCAAGACTCCAGCACAAAACTTATCAAAAGTCACATAATATGATTGGTGTTCGTACATAATATCTCGGCAATATGTACGATCGATGTATGGTAATAATGTTTCCAATAAAATACGACTTGGCATACTGTCATTCGTACGTCCCCAACCAACAATCTGTTAAAGTAAAAATAGTTGTAGAATGCACCTACAATTATTATAACTAATCACTTTTTATGTGGCTTTTTGGAAAGTGTAAATTTTAATTAAATAGATTCTGACTGTTCAAAGTTTTTAAATTTTTGGATTCGATCAAATATTATATGAAATAAGATGATTGTTTAGCGGTTTTAAAATTATAATTATAAGGTTCAAATTTTAATTGTGTAGGACAACATGTCAATATTTATGAATACTTTAGCAGAGAATCTCTCGAAATTTTCTATTTACATATGGACAATGGTCGATAGTGATAGGTACAGTAAATCACAATTTTAATATTTAAATAATAGCAAGAACCAACCTTTCCTATATCTCCATTTTCCTCATTGTAATTACCATTCCAATCTATACAAACAGGTGCAACACTATTACTAAAATAAATTAGGTTTTTTAACACAATAATAGCTATATCTTCATCATAAATCGAAATATCTCCACAATAATCTTCTTTCAGGTAAACAATTTCCACCTATAGATACAATTATTTTAATTTATATGATATATATGAGATACCAATTATGTTTAGACTTTTGAATTATTAGTAACTTACATTTATTATTTGAGTAAAATTATTATTGTCAATATTCGTGATATTTCCGTCATATTTTCCAACAGCGATTTTATATAGACCTTTGGGTATTAATATTCTTTTGGATGACATACCACTTTTCCAAAAACAATGAGCCGCTAAAAATTAAATTTATTAAACTTGAATTCCTCCATCAAACTTTGCCCTGTCCGCCACGGGGTTTTTTCATAAACACAGTTTTATCAATTTAATGAAATATTGATTTAAAAAAAAAAACTAATTATGATATTTACAAGCTTGAAACGCCTACTGAAAGTGACAACACTTTACATTTTAAAACCAACGAGAAAATACTGATTATTGAGAAATATAACGAGATTTCACTGGAATCGTTTTCAGTAAGATTTCAGATGAGATCTGAAAATCCAAATAATTTTTTTTTTTTTGAGATTTAGAATTCGATCTCGTAGCAAATTTAAGTAACATAGTGAAAACCCCCCTTTTCGGACAATATGTTAAATTCATTTTACAAAGATTTTAGTGGAGTGGTTCATTACGAAACCCGTTCTGTGTGTACGCACCGGTTGGTGTCAGTAACTCCCGGATAGGTGACCAAACGGGATTTTTAGTTATAAATCCTTGCCACACATACACTCACGTATTAAAACCTACAGTATCCCAAAATAATGACCTCAGTGGTTAATAACTAATCCCCAATAAAAAAAAAATAAATATTTTACTCGAGATGACTAATTTTGAAGAAATAATTGATCCTCCGCAAATTAAGTCATAATTGGAATTACTTTTCTTGAACCCATATACTCCAACGTTCCAAGGTGCCGTTCCATAAAGTGCTTTTTGACCATTGTTGATCAATACTTGGTTTGTATATACTCTACCGCAATCTAAAATAATATCAGATACATATAAGATGTAATATTACTACCTAAATAGAAGGTTTATATTTAGAATAATATGCGTAACTGTGGAATCTATTAGTTATTTCTTATTACACAAATGTATAAATAATATTAAATTTAATATTATAATTTATAACTATTATTTTGTACCCAAGGTCATATTTTTTCCTTTGTCGTTTAGAGCACACAACTTGTAGCTCTCGTCTGAACCATCTGAACAATCCCTCAGACCATCACAAACCCATGATTTTTCAATAGACACTCCATTTGAACAATTAAACTTATCTTCAGCGTTTCTATAATTGTATCCAATTATTACACAACAATGTATTATTTAATAAAAATTATACAATTATAAACAAAAGTATAAATGCTAATCGAATTTTAAAAATTCCGAAGATTACACTAAGCATTACAATGTGTGTGCCAAATCCTACTATAATTAGGTACTTATCTGCCATGAAATATACCTAGTGAAAAATGACAAACTTCGCTTGAACTATTATATGACATATTATCATTATGTTAACTGAATTACGGTAGTTTCCTATGTTTTACACTGTGTTTAGCTAATTGTGTAGCCAATATTCGTACTCTTTGTACTTATTTTGCATATTTTGACAATTTTTTGTAAAAAAAAGTATTTGGAAAAGAATAACTTTCAGTGTAACTTGGCATTTATTAAATCGAATTTCGTATTTTTATATTTTTGGAAAAGAAAGGAATAATCCTCTTCATTAAAAACTGTCAAAGATGCGAAAAATAAAATTGTTGACTTAAAATTTACAAAAGGCAAAGTAGTCGTACAGAAGTTAAAAGACGTTTTAGACAAAAATCTGGGCTACAAAGCTTTATTAAAAATTTCAAAAATGTTGAGTGGCGAAGTTGAAGATATGGAAGGATTGCTTGAGAACTTGACAAGTAATGATTTGGTTTATTTTGCTCCAATGTCATCTGTATAATAATATGTCAAAAGAAGTTTTTCCGTGTATACACATTTACTGTCAAGTATTCGTCGTAGATTCACGTTTTAAAACATCAGGAAATATCTCTCTGTGTGGTGTAATTTTCAAGGTAAAGAAATTAATAAAAAAATAAGAATTAAGACATTTAAATATTTAAACATTGTTTTGTTTTTACTTTAGGATCGGCAGACACGGAAGAACGCTAAAATGTAAACTAATTACCTTTTAAAAATTAAATTTATTAAATCATTTTAAATTCAAGTAATAATATTCTAACATAATAATTACATAATACAAATTCTAATAAAACAAATTTTCAATTTTACCATATTATATTTGTTATACTTAATTTTTTTTTTAGTATATTTTCGTACATATACGGTTATTTTTATGTGTATATTTTAGAGCATATTTGGCCATTTTTTGGTGCGTATTTGCATGCATATTTTAGTATTTTTTAGAGCTTAAAGTCCCTAAGCCAAATGATATATATATAAAACAAGAGCATCCCTCATCTTATATTCAGCAACTTCAACCGCAGCCTATGTGCACCTAGTCAAAAGTTTAATAATAGAAAAAAAAATGAGAGGATATTAGTAGATAAGGTTAAATTTTTACATTGGTAAAAAAAAAAATGTATACAAATAAGGTCTTCCTCATAATTATGTGTAGTAAGTACTAAAAATACCTACCTCATTTTAAATATGGGTCGTATATTGTTTGATGGTGCTTATTAAGACTTTAGAGCTCTAAACACCAGGGGCCCCAACTTCCCAACAACCACTATTTTTGCCAATTAAAATAACATAATATTTATTTATATTACAGTCACATACACTGAACAAGATGATACAGCTTGTCGTCTGTATCTGTTATAAAATCCACGAATCCATTGAATGTGGTACTTAACATCTGTAAAAACTGCGACTGAATTATCTGTATTTGGATCTATGACACTAGCTACTCCAGATAAATAATAAGAATTAGAGTGGAAAAAGCTTATGCCTGCACCAACATATCCTTTACTCACTCCTTGTCCTGAAACTAAAAATATTTTATACTTAATACCAGGGTTCGAAACCAAAACTAAAAGAACCGGATCAGGAACCGAAACCTTTAAGATATTATGAACCAGACCTGGAACCGAAACCTTTATTTGAATAAATAAACTACAGGAACCGAACTGGAATTTTCAAATTAAATAGGTTCTTTTTGGGTCAAATATAAAAAAAAATTATTTACCAGTATTTAAATGTATTACTGTTTTGTGTTTAAACTATGTATGATTATATGAGTTTTCTTATATTTTTCATAATATTAATTAAACCCAAGGTACGGATAGGTATTTTAAATTATTATACGTTTCTGTACCTAAAATCTAAATTATCTGGAACCGATATCTTTATTTTTAGAACTGAACAATTATTTTATTTTTGGAGTACCAGTACCGGAACCGATACCAATAAATTCAAAAGATTCCAGTACCTGGAACCTGAGTTTAGACTCACAATAATACTTTAATTAATTATACGACTGTTATCGAGAAATGGGTAGGTACCACCGATAAAAAATCAGCAACAAATTTACAATGAGCAAAAAAAGATCGAGTTAACGCGTCCGCGTGCCGCAAGAGACGTCGCGTTACGATCGATTAATAAAATATTAAGCATTGCTAAGGATGCGGTAATCAATTCCGAAAATCGTCCCGCATTAGAAGCCCGAGTTATGTCGTTAGATCAACTTGTCACTACTTTCAATAATGAACAAAAACATATTCTGTCAGCACTTGCTGAGTCCGACGAAGTAGACCAATTTTACGGAAGTGGATGAGAACGTCACCGAAACAATGCAATCAATGTGTGATCAGATTAATGTAATAGTAGCCAAGTTAAAACCGAGTACTTCGATACCGACTCAGCGCAATGATAGGAGTCAGTCTTCAGTACAATCACTGATCTTACCAAGAATTGAGATACCTAAATTTGATGGAAATATCATTGAATGGTGTTCCTTCCGTGTTATGTTTACATCGTTGGTGCACGACAACAAACATTATGAAGATATTGAGCGTTTCCATTACCTGATGTCGTATTTATTAGGTCCACCGTTAACAATAGTAAAAGCTCACCGCTTAGAGCTGACAATTATTCTATTTCTTGGAACGCGCTTAAAAATCGGTATGATAATAAGTGCTTATTGGTCACTGCGCACATTGAACAATTATTTACATTCGCGCCGTTAACGAAGGAATCTCCTGCATCACTCTCATTGTTCGTCAACACCTAACCTAACGTAACCTAACCTAACCTAACATAATATATTGATTTTGGTATTTTAGTCTAAAAATATCTTGTTTTTATATTACAAATTTACAACTGTTCAGTAATAAGTAATACACCCGTGTCCTACTGGTGCATCGAGTGAGGCCCGTATACAGAACAGCTACAGTACAATGAAATATGAATCGGATAGAACTCGACATAGCGGAGTTTCAGTAGTGTAATAACATGCTGTCAATAATATCTAGTAATGTATAAATACTTTATTACCTAATACAGAACCGGCACAAAACTTATCAAAAGTCTCATATGATTCAAATCCGGTTGTGTACAAATCTTGGCAAGACCTATAATTTATGTATGGTAAAGATGCTTCTAATAAAATAGCACTTTGCGTGCCGTTTTTCATTTCTCCCCAACCAACAATCTGTAAAAGTAAAAAAAGTTGTATAATGAGCATTATGAGCATAGGATTATAATTAATGTATAAAACTAATAACTTATTATGTGGCTTTTGGGAATGTGTAAAGGTTAATTAAATAGATTCTGACTGTTTAAAGTTTTTAAATTTTTGTATTTGATCATATTATATAATATGATAAGATTAATGCCAAACGGTTGTGAAATTTTAATCTAAAGGTTCAACTTTCAGTTATGTATGAAAACATGACAATATTGATGAATATTTTAGCAGGTAATTTCACAGTATTTGCTATTTACATACAAATGGGCAATGATCAATAGTGATAGGTAGGTCCAGTATATGTGAATTTTAATATTTAAATAGTACAACAAACCAACTTTTCCTTTATCTCCATTAACTTCATTGTATTCACCATTCCAATCAATACAAATAGGTGCAACACCATTACTAAAAGAAACTTGTTTTTTTAACACAATAATAGCTATATCTCCAGCATGAAATGAAAAATCTCCACGATAATCTTCATTCAGGTATACAATGTCTACCTATACAATATTATTTTAAAACCTAACCTTTACAAAATATTTTTTAGACTTTTTAATGATTAATAACTTACATTCATTATTTGAGTAAAGTTATTGTCGATAAAATTAATGTTTACATCATATTTTCCAACAGCAATTTTATATAGTCCGTCGTCTATTAATATTCTATTAGATGACATACCCCTTTTCCAAAAACATTGAGCCACTAAAAAATGATATTTATTTAATTTTAATTCTTTCTTAAATTCGTTTTACAAAGATTTTACCTGAAACGACTAAATTTGAAGAAATAATTGACCCTCCACAAGTGAAGGAATAATTGTATTTTTTTTCATCGAATTTATACACTGCAACATTCCAAGGGGCTGTTCCATAAAGTGCTTTTTGACCATTGCTTTCAAATACTTGGTTTATATATTTTACTCTACCGCAATCTAAAATAATATTAGACACATATTATATAAGATGTAGTATTATAGAAAATAAAAGGCACATATTATTTAAAATAATATGAGTAACTTTTGTATCTATTAGATATTTCTTATTACATAAACATATACATTAGGTACCTATATATTATTATGTATATTACATGTCATATAGCTTTTTTTTTACCCATGTTTATATTTTTTCCATTCTCGTTTCGAACACACAACTCGTTGACAACATCTGAAGCATCTGAACAATCCTTTAGACCATCACAAGCCCATGACTCAACGAGAGAGCCTCCATTTGAACAGTTAAATTTATCTTCATCGCTTCTATAATTTTATTCGATTATTATTCTTAAAAAAGTTAGTTAATATTTTTTATATAATTATAGACAACAGTATGAAAGCTAATCGAATTTTAAAAATGCCTATGGTTATACTAAAGACTACAGTGCATATGCCATACTATCAACGAAAAATATAGTTAAAAATGACAAAATTCACTTGAAAAACGATTGTCCAACATAATATTATCATGTTAAATTAATTAGAAAATAATATATAATATATCTATAAATATAATTTCAAATAGATTCAAGATAATAATAAACAATTCGATTGAGGAGCATATAATTAAATGATATATTATGACAATTCGAATCCGATGACCTTTGCGTAATCAAAAATGTGTCAATAGAAAAATAAAAGACAGGTTAGTAGATAGTTATATTTTTACATGATAACAATGTATAAAAGAAAGGATTTTTGATCTTTCTGATCAGAATGTGTAGTTAGTAGTACTAACTTAGTACCTATTAAAAATATCTGATATTATAAATATAATAGGTAATTAATTGATTGTGGGTATTAAGTCTTCGGCGCTCTAAGTTGCCAAGGACCCCATAGTATCGTAATTCTTTATGGTATTAATTTATTCAAATACGTTCTCCGAATACAAAATAAAAGTTTTCTTTACAAGACCGCCCCAACCACCACTATTTTCGATACTTATATAATTACATAATATTTATTTAAACTACTACAGTCACCAACACAAAGCAAGATGATACAGCTTGTCTTCTTTCCAGTTTTCTATCACATAAAATTCCGGAACCTGAAATAATGAATTATTATGCATTACATAAAAACATACATAAATCATGTTTATTGGATTAAGATGCATTATTTGAGTAAAGTTATTATCAATAAAATTAATGTTTACATCATATTTCCCAACAGCAATTTTATATAGTCAGTCGTCTATTAATATTCTATTAGATGACATACCCCTTTTCCAAAAACATAGAGACACTAAAAATTATATTTATTTAATTTTAATTCTTTCTTAAATTCGTTTTACAAAGATTTTACCTGAAATGACTAAATTTGAAGAAATAATTGACCCTCCACAAGTGAAGGAATAATTGTATTTTTTTTCATCGAATTTATACACTGCAACAATCCAAGGGGCTGTTCCATAAAGTGAATTTTGACTATTGCTTTCAAAAACTTGGTTTATATATTTTACTCTACCACAATCTAAAATAATATTAGACACATATTATATAAGATGTAGTATTATAGAAAATAAAAGGTACATATTATTTAAAATAATATGAGTAACTTTTGTATCTATTAGTTATTTCTTATTACAAAAATATATACATTATATATTATGTATATTAAATGTCATATATAGCTTTTTTATTTTACCCATGTTTATATTTGTTCCATTCTCATTTCGAACACACAACTCGTTGATAAAGTCTGAAGCATCGGAACAATCCTTTATACCACCACAAACCCATGACTCAACGAGAGAGTCTTCATTTGAACAATTTAATTTATCTTCAGAGTTTCTATAATTTTATTAAATTATTATGGTTAAAAATGTTAGTTAATATTTTTTATATAATTATATGTAGACAAAAGTATGAAAGCTAATCGAATTTTAAAAATTCCTATGGTTATACTGAACACTGAAATATACATATATACCGAATCCTTATCCTATAATTATTTATCTGCTATCAACGAAAAATATAGTTAAAAATGACAAAATTCACGTAAAACCATTGTCCAATATAATATTATCATGTTAAATGAATTAAAAAATATATAATTTATTTAAATAAAAGTAAAGTTTTAAAAGTTTCCGATTTCTTATCATTAAAATTGATGTTAAAGTCGCCAAATTCTTATAATTTATAAATTGTAATAATTATAGTATGCAGATAGTATTACGCTGTTTCAAATCCGTTTTCTATTACCAAGTAAACGCGGCGCACAAAAAAATGTAATCACGGCAAAGGTAAAACATTATATAGGGATATCCGATATATGCAACAATAAGATTATTCTACGAAAACAATTTCATGAAATAAAAATGCTTACTTGCCATGCAAGGAGATTATAATATGTATGTAACATGTAATCAAAAGCTTATGATTTGTAAGGACCGTGGTATAGATTTTAGTGTCTGGTTGTGCATGGAATACGCGTGATATATGTATAGGTATGCAGCACTTTTGGGGATTTCCACTTTTTCCCCCGGAACTATGGATATTCCCACTTTACCTACTGCCCGCTGGACGGAAAAAGGAAGCAACCTAAACGCAACCGAGGTCGAAAACTAAATTTTCGGTACAGGCGTGACGGAAATATATTACATAGGTACAATTCAATTTTTATTGAATATATATTATATGTATATATTATATTTACTTATTAGTTATTACTTATATATTTTATTAATTATAATAATTATAAATACATAATACATATACATAGTTTAGTGACATATTAATTATTATCAATGATTTTGTTATATTATCAATATACGCTAGATATTTATAAACAATAAATTATAGTCAATCGCGGACCGTCACTACAACTTACCGCTCCCGTTTTTTTTTTTGTTCCATCCTACCAATCGATCTAATAATGCGATAATATTTCTGAAAACTGATCTGAATTCGTTAGAATTTCTTTTAGAGATCGTTCAGTCCACATTTTAAGATTTCTGCTTTAAATTCCGAATAAATCCAGAATAATCAAAGTTTAAAAATTCCAGAAAATTTCAAAATACTCAAGCTACATTTTTAGAGGTTGGGGGGGGGGGGGCTGAAATTGGGAAAAGTGGACCGACCAATCTCAAGTAGACACAATAACAAATTCAAATCTGTTTATATCGTGCTATAAAAAATTTCGTTTCAAAAGAATATCCGTTATTATAAATATAATAGGTATATGAATTGTCTGTGGTTATTAAGACTTCAGGGCACTAAGTCGCCATGGACTCCAAAGTATCGGAATACTTTATGGTATTGATTTCTTCAAATACGTATATTAAAAGTTTTCTTTACAAGACCGCCCTAACCCCCACTATTTTAGCCACTTATACCTATAATAACATAATATTTAATTAAACTACTACAGTCACCAACACAAAGCAAGATGTAGCTTGTCGTTTTTCCAGTTTTCTATCACTTAGAATGCCGGAACCTGAAATAATGAATTATTATGCATTACATATTTACATACGTAGGTAAATCATGTTTAGTGGAATAAGATTATTATTTAATTTTTTTAAACAACATTTGCAATTTTTGTTCAATAGTGTCATAATTTAATTATAATATCTTAAATAGCTTGAATTCATGTGTAATATTATGTAGGTACGATGGAATAATTTCAGTATAAAATAAAGCCAATAGAAAGTGTGGGGGACAAAAGTTTTGACAAGCCAATAAAATGTAAAAATAAAACCACTCGTGAGTGAAACGATGAATGTATTGATTTTACAATGATGTGTGTTTATTTATTTTTTTTTTGTGTGTGTCTGTGTACACGATAAGTAGTCGAAAAATGCTTCGATTATAATATGTTAAAGTGAATATCGTTGGTGCATTGGGGAGGTCAAAATTTAAAATTCCTAGTACTTTTCAAAAGCGCCAAGAAAAACAAAAGAAAAATTAAGGAAAAACGGGAATTTTTACGCAAAATCGATTTTTCAGAAAATTTAATTTGGTTTTTGGTGTAACTTTAAAACAAATTACCGTAGATACATGAAATTTTCACTGGTTGTTTATATTTGCATTTTCTATACACGATAATATTTTCAAAATATTTTGATTTATTTTGAACTGCTTAGGGACATTTTCATTTTTCATTTTTTCTTAGTTTTTTTTCTAGAAATATCAATAAAATTGTATTTGTTAAATTTTTATGAGCGTTTGAAATTCAAATTTTTACAACATTGGATGTTCACTCGATTTCTCATGTAGCGATTTCCTTATTTTGTTTTAATTCAAAAACGAATAACTGTAGATACATGAAAATTTCACTGAATGTTTATATTAGCATTTCCTATACACCATACAATTTTGAAAATATTTTGACTCTTTTTGAGCTGTTTATGGACATTTACAGCTTTCAATTTTTTTTAGTTTTTTTTTCTATAAATATCAATAAAGTTTTATCTGTTGGGCCAAAAAGTGTAAAAATTTAATACAAGGCTCCTGATACATTGTTACAATATCAGTTGAAAAATATTAAAATACATAGGCACGATTTTTTTTTATAAGCATTTAAAGTTGGAATTTTGACAAAATTTATCAAAATCTCAAAAATTATCAATCGTTGGAATTAAAAATTATAAAATGTTCAGTTTTTATAACTAAGAGTTGAAAATTTAAAACAAAGATTCTCTTAAATAATTCATACTGTAACCCAAAAATCTAAAAAATATATAAACACACTTATTTTTTACAGACATTTTAATTTCAAATTTAGACAAAATTTCATATTTAAACCAAGAATTACGATTTTAGTTATTTTGTTGTGATTGAATAATATTATTCGTGGGTACTTGAAACTTCTAAAGTGTACTATTATATATCTATGAAGGTATCACGGTTTTTGTTGATGTATAACGCGTTATAACTGTTATAAGTATCTAATGGATATTGTGATATGGTTAATTTGGAATTTATATTATAGGTCAATTTTTTGTTTAATACCATAGATATGTATATAATATGTCTTATACATAGACTGACATACCGTCACCGCTCAGAATCGTTTTTCTTATACAATGATATTATATCATTGAATTCAAATTTAATACCATCCATTATACAGTGACCCACTTGTAACCTACTGTACAGCAGAGCGACATCCACTTACCCACCTTTTTTTTATATTATACGTATAGGTGAAAGTGATTCTAAATTTTATATAAAAAAAAATTGTGACTAAAGATTTTTAATATTTTTCATCTGCCTTTGAAACAACATATTAGGAGCCTTCTATTAAATTTTCAAGCTTTCGCAACCAACAAATAAAATTTTATTGAAATTTTTAGAAAAAAAACTAAAAAAAATGGAAAATGAAAATGTCCCTAAACAGTTCAAAATAAATCAAAATATTTTGAAAATGTTATCGTGTATAGAAAATGCAAATATAAACAACCAGTGAAAATTTCATGTATATACGTTCATTTGTTTTAGAGTTACACCAATAACCAAAATCGATTTTTTGGAAAATCAATTTTGCGTAAAAATTCCCGTTTTTCCTTAATTTTTATGTTGTTTTTCCCGGCGCTTGTGAAAACTACTGGGAAATTTAAATTTTGACCTCCCCAATGCACCAACGATATTCACTTTCCAATCGAACAAGATACTGAAGTCGAAAATCGAAGCATTATTTCGACTACTTATCGTGTACACAGATACAAAAAAAATAAAAAAATAAAAAATAAAAAAATAAAAAAATAAAAAAACACACATCATAGTAAAATCAATACATTCATCGTTTCACTCAGAATCTAATATTTGATATTTTAGATTCTGAGTGAAACGATGAATGTATTGATTTTACAATGATGTGTGTTTTTTATTTTTTTATTTTTATTTTTTTTGTATCTGTGTACACGATAAGTAGTCGAAATAATGCTTCGATTTTCGACTTCAGTATCTTGTTCGATTGGAAAGTGAATATCGTTGGTGCATTGGGGAGGTCAAAATTTAAATTTCCCAGTAGTTTTCAAGAGCGCCGGGAAAAACAACATAAAAATTAAGGAAAAACGGGAATTTTTACGCAAAATCGGTTTTCCAAAAAATCGATTCTGGTGTTTGGTGTAACTTTAAAACAAATGACCGTAGATACATGAAATTTTCACTGGTTGTTTATATTTGCATCTTCTATACACGATAACATTTTCAAAATATTTTGATTTATTTTGAACAGTTTAGGGACATTTTCATTTTTCGTTTTTTTTTAGTTTTTTTTCTAGAAATATCAATAAAATTTTATTTGTTGGTTGCGAAAGCTTGAAAATTTAATAGAAGGCTCCTAATATATTGTTTCAAAGGCAGATGAAAAACATTAAAAATCTTTAGTCACAATTTTTTTTTATAAGCATTTAAAGTTCAAAAATTGACAAAATATGGAAAAATCACGAATATTAGCAAATTATTTTGAGTTAAGAATTCGTAAAAATTTTTCCTTTTAAATCTAAGATTTGAAAATGTAATACAGGATTACTCATAAGTTTGTCTACCTGTATCAATAAAAAAATCTCTACCGGACAGTTAAATTAAATTTTTATGAGCTTTTGAAATTCAAATTTTTACAACATTGGATATTCACTCGATTTCTCATGTGTCAATTTCCTTTTTTTGTTGTAATTAAAAAACGAATTACTGTAGATACATGAAAATTTCACTGAATGTTTATATTAGCATTTCCTATACACCATACAATTTTTAAAATATTTTGACTCTTTTTGAGCCGTTTACGGACATTTACAGTTTTCAATTTTTTTAGTTTTTTTTTCTATCAATATCAATTAAGTTTTATCTGTTGGGCCAAAAAGTGTAAAAATTTAATACAAGGCTCCTTATATATTGTTACAATATCAGTTGAAAAATATTAAAAATACATATGCACAATTTTTTTTTATAAGCATTTTAACATCGAATTTTGACAGAATTTTTCAAAATCTCGAAAATTATTAATCATCGTAATTAATAAATTATAAAATGTTCAGTTTTTATAGCTAAGGATTGAAAATTTAAAACAAGATTCTACGTATGTAGTTAATTCTCTTACCGAAAAATCTAAAAAATATACAATCACCGTTTATTTTTATAGTCATTTTATGTTCAAATTTGGACGAAATTTCATATTAAAAAACCTAGTTATTTTGTTGTGATTATATAATATTATTCGTGGGTACGGGGTACCTACTTGAAACTTCTAAAGTGTATTATTATATATCGATGATAGTGTCAGGGTTTGTTATTGATGTTGATGTATAACGTGTTATAAGTGCCTAATGGATATTGTGATAATGTGATATGATTAATTTGGAATTTATTATAGGTCAATTTTTTTTTAATACCATAGATTTGTATATAATTTATCTTAAACCTAGACTGACATACCGTCTTCGCTCAGAATCGTTTTTCTTATACAATGATATTGTATCATTGAATTCAAATTTAATAGCATCCATTATACAGTGACCCACTACTGTACAGCAGAGCGACATCCACTTACCCACCTTTTTAATATCAAAATTTGACAAAATTTATCAAAATCTCGAAAATTATCAATCATTGTAATTAATAAATTATAAAATGTTCAGTTTTTATAGCTAAGGATTGCAAATTTAAAACAAAGGTTCTCATAAATAGTTCATACTGTAACCAAAAAATCTAAAAAATATATGAACACAGTTATTTTTTACAGACATTTTAAATTCAAATTTGGACGAAATTACATATTAAAATCAATATTAACGATCTTTGTTTTTGTTGCAATTTAAAAATATTATTCGGGGATATATGAAACTGAAAAATCAAAATATTATGGCCTATCCATACAATCTACCATAGTATAAGGAATAAGAAGTATGCTCATGATAAGACTGTGCATATTTTAAGGAATTTATTCATAAATTCCATAATATAATTTAATACCATAAATATATATATATATATTGTCTTAAACCTAGACTGACATACCGTCTTCGCTCAGAATCGTTTTTCTTATACAATGATATTGTATCATTGAATTCAAATTTAATAGCATCCATTATACAGTTACCCACTTGTAACCTACTGTACAGCAGAGCGACATCCACTTACCCACCTTTTTTTTATATTATACGTATAGGTGAAAGTGATTCTAAATTTTATATTAAAACAATTTAAGCATTGATTAGAACAAAAGTGATTTCATCAGTCACGTCTACATGTTAACCCTCTGTGCTATACCTTTTACATATACCATTTAGGTACTTACCAGTTACCAACGCATTTTGATGTATGTTTGAACATAATAATTTTATAGATGGCTAGATAGGTATTAATTTCTATTGTGACAATTATTTCCTGTACCTACTTACGATTGT